>CM048826.1:23398714-23670236 GCA_026586065.1 Dioscorea zingiberensis
GACTAGTGTTACGGATATATTTGGTGAAGACAGGTGTCATTGACCTAAAGGACCACTTGTTCCTCTAGCCACATGGCAATATCACCACCTTTGCACAATTCCGTCCGGCAAAATAACGTGAGGACTCAATCCTGCGAACAAGTCCGTCGGAATTGTAGCAACCCTCTTATACAGGGCGTGAGGTGGGGAGAGAGAGATAAATATCTACCGCCTCTACAGTGAGTAGGCCTTATCCACTTGCTAGAGTGGGCAGATATTTATCCTATTTTACCTACGTGGCATCTACGCGCTAGGCGGCAGATATTTTCCTAACCGCCTTAGGAGATATTTACCTAACTCACCGCCTTATTCCACCGCCTTTCCTGAACCGCCTTTAAGGTACTATAAAAGGAGAGCGTTAATAGAAGAAAGGGGATCCGAAAAACTGATCACACAAAGAACTGCCTAAATCTAAGACTCTTTACTCAAGTTTTCTGACTTAAGCATCGGAGCTGAATCCGGGCAGAGAGGCCCAATTCCGATCACTGCCCTCTCTTTTTTACGGGTTCGCCTATGGATAATTCCGGTCGGAATTTCAGGTTGTCCTCTGCGCTCCCTCGCTCAGAAAGCAGTAAGCGTCCACACCAACTATAAATTTTAACCGTTGGTCGAAAGCTGAGGCCAGATCTCGAGGCAACAGTAGCCGAAGCGGGGCGTGGACCAGTTTTTGGCATCAACAAGATATTTTCTACCTACCTGCGTAGCACCTACACAATAGGCCGATATTTTCTTACCGCCTCAAGAGACATTTTCTTACCGCCTTACTTACCGCCTTACTCACCGCCTTTCCTAAACCGCCTTTAAGTTGCTATAAAAGAAGAGCAATGATAGAAAGAAAAGGACCAAGAAAAATCATTACACAAAGAACTAACTTATGTCTAAGACTTCCTTCTTGCAAGCTTTCTGACTTAAGCATCGGAGTTAAATCCAGGCAGAAAGGCCTAATACCGATCCCTCCCTTCTCCTTTTTACAGATTCATCCCAAAGCAAAGAGCTGATAATTCCGATCAGAATTCCAAAGCGTTTCCTATGTTCCCTGTTTAGAAGTTGAAGTAAGCGTCCACACCAACTATAAATTTCAACCGTTTGTCAAAGGCTGAGACCAGATCACGAGGCAACAGTAGCCAAAGCGTGAGGTGGACAAGTTTTTGGCATCAACATCTTGTATACGTTCTTGTTCATTGCTTGAGGACAAACAATAGTTTATGTTTGGGGGGGTGTTAGCTCTCGTAAGAGGGCTAATTTATTAGGCTTATATTTTATGTTTATAACCAAATTGTGAGGTTCAAAGGAAATATTGTATGCTTTCGGTTCTAAGATATATCAATTGTCTGTCATAGTTGCCTCACTTGATTTACACACATTTTCCATCTACCAGGATCCTAAAATATAAAATGGAAGGTCAATTTCCTTTTCTTTTAAATCCTTATCTTTTTATTTTGAAAGAAGATACGCCGTTAAATCTAAACTGGTTATGCTAAATGGAGTGTGTTATATATGCATTAGGTGATACAACGCATGGATCAAAGGTTCAACGCAAATCAGGAGGAGAGTTCACTACAGGAAGAAGCTAAGGGGACAAGGTTGCCATGTTGGATGTACATGTTGCGACGTAAGTTATCAGAAGATCGCGATGTAAATTATCAGAGCGAGATTTTGGAACTCCCATGCATTCATGAACGTCGTGACATTTTGAAGGACGTCGTGACATTATTTCTAGAGGGGTATAAAAGCTGGGAAGATTTCCTGGGATTGCATATTTGCTGGAGAGCGGCTGTAGCTCGATGGTGATGATCCGGAGGCTTCTTACTCAGATTGAAGTGGGGTGAAGCTCATTACCAAAGGGGGAAATCATTTTCCATTATGCTTGATTGGTTTAATCTCTCTTTCGTATCACTTCATGGATATTAAAGCTAAATGCGCAGTACTGTGTATCTTCCATTCATGATGTTAGCTTAAACACTCTTCTAGGGTTGTATGGATTCCATGACTTGAAATCTATTTTATCTTATGTCTTGCATGTTTATGTTGCAAATAGATATGCCTATGATTAATCCTCATGTTGAATCATACGCTGGGAGGAGATGATATATCTATAACTATATGTGCATAAGAATATGTGTGTATGGTAGTACTGGTATCGTAGGGTGGAAGTCCAGCTTGACAAACCAAAGTATTATGCTATAGGAATATGTCTGTATGATCCACGGTTAGGGCATAGTATAAGGATTAGTAACGACTCACTCAACCCATAGAAATATAGGGAAGAGATTTTAGACGTCTTCCCTAGGAATAGAGAATTGGCATCGGTACCTCGACACTTGAAGTCCCCTACTGGCCACTGATTTGCCCATATCCTAGCAACACTGCCTCTACAAGACATAGGAGAAAACCAGTACAAGTCATAGGAGACATACAACCTTGGAATTATTTCAACTAGAGAAAAGCCCTTCCTCATCAACCTCAGCAGATGATACTTACAGGAGACATCTCTACATAAAAGAAAAATATTTAACAAGCAAGACAGACAGCCTCTTAGTTACATACAAGCAGTAAGAAAAGAAAGCTCTACCCTCTACGGAAGAGAGTTTGGCTTCTTCGAGAGCTTCCTCAGTCAACAGTTTGGTAAGATTTAGTGGTTCAAAGTTTCAAAGGATGGCTAATTGTTCCCTTTCAGCGTTGGATATGGTGGTTTTGTAAAGAGAGTCTAGATGGGGAACACCCCAAGAGGTCGGAATGTCCCAGTCGTCATCCTTGATGATAAAGAAGAAGTAGGATTTCGAATTGGTGACTCGAGTCGGTAGGTTAACGAAAAAAGGATCTATCTTGTCAAGCTGCAAAATAGAACCAGTCTTCGGAACCGGGACTCTTTTTGAAGGAAAAAAGAATTTGAAACCAATGGAGAGTTGGGACAAAATGAAGCCTATGAAAAACAATGGCAAAACAACACAAGATCTTCCAGCCGTTTGGGGAGTGTTCGGCAAGACAAACTATATAGAAATGAAGAAAATATTTAAAGATAGGATACATAGGAAGCCGAAAACATGCCCTAAAGGAATCTATGTACACAACATTCTTTAATTTCTTAGGGTTATTGGCTCACTCAGAAGAGGAAGGGAGGCTAGGACGGAACGAAGGAAGAATACCGAAAACTATTACATATTCAGGATAATTGGAGGTTTTAATCCAACAAGAAAAGGATAAGATGGAGATTACTTGTGGCCCAAGCTACCCATAACGACCTAAAGGCTTCTCCAAAGGTATAAAACGGGTAGAGGAGAGAAAAAGAGGGGTCTTCAACCCTCTCCATAAGCTCAAGTTCTCTGAAAACTCTCTCTCCCTCTCTCTACTCTCTCCCTGAATATCTTTCTAAGAATCCTCTCTTCTCCTCTCTTGATATCCTCCATCTCCTCGATCAAACCCCCAAACATGATCGTTAGAGGGTCTGGGGAGAAGCCCAGGACTTCCTTTGCAGGAGTGCGGCCACGATTTGAAGATCCATTGCCTCTCGGGACGGTGATCATCTAAAGTCAACAATCTCAACATGGTTTCCTACTTAATCAACCTTAGTTCATCCTCTCCACCAAGATCATTAGTTTATCTGGATGTGTCTCAATCCTAAGGAACCCAAATCCGCATCGTCAACAGTGTTGAAGACAATACAAATGTGCTAAGCTAAAAACATGTATTTTCTTCAATTTGAAGAAGTTATGCTTCCTACATCATTGAGGCTTGTTTGTAAATAATACCTTTTTTAATGCTCAAGTTTTATTAATTCATAAAACAACATGGTCAGCGAATCATCCTCATTAACGTGCTAGATAACCAGAGTATCCACCCTCTGGTATGGAATGCCAAAACGCTAGGGTATCCTCGGCCCTAAACGTCCTGCAGGAGCCACGCTCCACTGCACCAGGCTGAAGAATTTATAAGAATAACTGACGTACTCCAACGCAGCCAGCGCATAGGCTTACGTGCTTCCACGACCTCATGCCGGTCAACGGTTAGGCATACTCAGCAATCACAAGCAATCATAATAAAGGCTAATATGCACACACTAACATGGAAATAGAAATCTAATAGAAACAGGAGAACAAATATGTGTGCTCAAACCCAAACAATAACATAGTAAAACATAACCAATAACACTCAAACATAGAGTGGGGACTAAGCAAGAGTAACTTACTTCTATCAACAAAGATTGGAATCACACGAGACTCAGTCCTGGCGTGTCTCCACACTCTACATCAGTATCTGATAGTAAAGTTTATATCAGCAATGGTAATAGCTCATAAACCCTACATGTCTAGATGCATATGTATGATCTACTAATGGGTCATAGCCGAATCAAATGGGTCCACCTAATCTATTCGACATGACTGGACCTAGCCTTACTTGTATTCAAATGTGAGTTGATCATTGAATGACTGAACCCAACCATTCAACAAATAAGTTATTATACTCTAGTGGTTAAGGTCCCCCATTGTGATTGTGGAGACTTGGGTACAAATCCCCACACCTACCATTTATATTTCTTTTTTTGTAATTCACTAACCAAGTTCCAAACTTGATTAGACCCAAATCATATTGACTTGATTAAACTAACCCGTTGTCATGAATTTGGGCTTATCTCCCATCCTGACTAAATCTAACCCTTTATGTACTTGAGTTTGAGTTCATTACCAACTGACCGAGCCCAACCCTTTAAACTTGACTCAACCTAACACATTTACTCTTTGTAATCCCCTAACCTTCTAGTTAATTACCTTCACTTAATCATTGAAGTTGAGGTATAAAGATTAAAAAGTTTCATTAGCCTATATGCACGTATACACGTGATTAACCCTAACCTATTTCCCTTTTCTTCACACTATTGTCTCCTTCCTTCCTGTGAATCTCCAATTAATCTAGTTAACATAAGTATACTCCAAAGCAAGAAGTAAACTAGCAACATTGGAGAGTTTTTCATTAACTATTGTTAAACCCTTTGAATCCTGTTTACAGGAACCTCAAACTAACTAGTGTTGGCTATACAACTATCACAGAGACATCATTAGTAGGTTAATCTTTCTTGTTAACAGACCAGGTACCCCTTTAGATATGTACTTAAAGTTTAACTCATATTTTATCAAGAATACATCATGCTCTCATCATTCACTAACAGATACTGTCAAAAGACATACCACTAACATGCTTTAGGGACCCTCCCCCTTCCATTTGAGTTCATCACCTACAGCCATCAATCAGAACCAGACCCTTTGTGGTTTATAATAGGGCCTATATTCCAACTCCAACTCAAATTTAGCATCTCATGCAACTATCATTAACTCATGCATATACGGTTGTACTAGGCAATAGGGAGCAAGACTTTTACCGGAGGATGGCTGTCCTTGGCGCTCCCGAGATAGAACTCCGATGCTAGTTGCTGCCTTTCAGTCTGATCTTCGTCCCCTAACGACAGATCTTCAAGTTCAAGCATGCATCAACCTGGTTAGTATTCCTTCAGAGAAGGGTGGTGGTTTGTAGGGATGCTAGAAGTGCTTACCAAGCCTGCATCAATACCCTGCACCTCCGAGAAGGAAGGCCTACCGCTAGAGACGTTCTGACCTCGCTGGTGATGGCTCGCTCCTTTGTTCCACTTCGAAGAGCAGACCGCGACGTTCAAAAGATCATGGGCGACGTTACTACTGCAGGTTCATAGTGTGAGGGAGGGTGTCCCAGAGAGTCCCCTCCTTCTTCCTCGACTCTCAGGGAGGTTT
This sequence comes from Dioscorea zingiberensis, assembly GCA_026586065.1. Classification (NCBI taxonomy): domain Eukaryota; kingdom Viridiplantae; phylum Streptophyta; class Magnoliopsida; order Dioscoreales; family Dioscoreaceae; genus Dioscorea; species Dioscorea zingiberensis. The sequence continues at coordinate 23,404,513 of CM048826.1, forward strand.
CATAGTGGAAGGTAAGATGGCTTTGGCTAGCTAGCGCCCGTGGTTCTTTTCCTCTCTCGTATACAGGTTGTTAGGGTTTATGGAGGCGACTCGTGGTGCCGTGGATTTGAAGGATACAGCTCCTCTGATGGAAGGATCGAGTCTGCATCTAAGATCGCCTGATGAGGTCTGCGTACATGATCATCGAAGTGAAGGGCTAAGATCACGGGGGTGCGCTCTGGTGACAAAGGAGAGCCCGCTGGTGCATATGGAGTCCTTGCCTCGAATCTGGCAACCCGCGTGGATGAGTGGCTGGAATATGTTCTAGTTGATGATGGACAACTCCTTGCATCCTCCAGCCTCGAGATTAAGTTATCTGCTGAGATGAGCGGTGATCCATGTGCCAATTCTCTGCTTCGGATCCATCACATGCTCCAGATGGATGGCCGCGATATATCTCGCATGGATGAATGGCGTAAATTGATCAATTGATAAACAGTTGGAGGAAGTTGGTGTGTCTTGAACTTGATCTACAATCAACGATGAACGACTCGAATGTCTGTCCATGGATCAGATTGGGCGTGTAGTTAGGATGAGAGTATATGCCTAGAACTTAAGTTGTCATTCCAGATGAACTGTGCAGATTAATTCCATGTGATGAGAGGCTTGGATGAGGTCCTATGCCTCGAACTTACTTGATTATCAGAGATCGACGGCACAGATTACTTTATCTTAAAACGAGTGGATGGAGGGCCAAGATTACTATTGGTGCCTCGAACTTACGCACCATTACACGATTATTTAATCGTAGCCGTTCATTCTTCTTAGTCATGAATTTCTCCGAGCTTCTTGAACATAACCCCCTCTCGTTTATTTAGGTTACACACAGTTCCTTTTCCTATGAAAAGGGCACTTTCTTAATAAGCCATCATGTTTTTTTGAAATTACAATTAGATCCCTAACAGCCCCAATTAACCCAAATTAAATCATTAACCTATTTAATCCCTCTTTTCACATATTGTCCGATTAATCCCAAGTCTGGGAAATTTTTTTAATTAACTATTTAATTAAAAAGCAATTAAGAAACTTTTATTCCGTAAAAATCTTGGATTTTACAAACCATCTCCATTGGGGGCAGCACATCCGACTCCATGGAACACACAGATTGGGGCGCCTCTTCGACTGGCTTGAGGTCGCCCCCTTGCATACGTCTCCTTTTGTCAAAAGAGGACGAGGGGATGGGACCATGGCGGAACTCCCTCAGAACCTATCTAAGCTTATTGTGGTCCATCTCCGAGAAATAATGAAGAAGATTTGGAAACGCTTGAAGGAATAAAGATGCTGACAAGGTAACCCCCTTGTGCATATTTAAAGAGAGACAGAGTAGCCATAACCCCTCTGAGTGTCAATACGAAAGATAAACAGGCGACAATATTTCCCAAAAAAACACGTCACTGATGGCTGACACATGGGCCATGATCAGCGTGGCCCTTAAGAAAGGCTATATCAGGAGCAAACACCCATTATTACACCTGCTAAATCCCCACAAAGGGATGTGCGCATTGTACGACACTTGAGAAGTATGGTGTCACGATTGTCGAAGAGAACACAAACTGGTCATCCTCAGTTCATAACAGCGTGGGAAACTTCATGAAACAGACAAGCGCATTAAAACGCCGTCTTTTTATAAATGAGCTTATTAATAGTTGAACGTTCAACAATGATCTCACAAAACCGTTGACATTTCAAGGGCGAGCACACTCCAATCATCATCCTCAACTACAAGCCTACTCAATAGAAAGCTACCAAGAACAAGGTCAACATTTCTGAGGAAATGAAGATAAGCAATACAAGACCAACACAGCTAAGCAAAGACATTCTTAGTCTGGGGGCATGAAGAAGAATTTTTGACAAAACACAGATAAGGAAAAAAGAAAACTTATTTCTTTACAAATTGAGAATGTTTACAGTTATAATAAGATGCTCGAAGCTCATATATAAGGTGTCAAAAAATTGGGTTGCAGGAGGACCATGACAAGCAAATAATCTGTAGAGCAAGCAAAACAGCCACAAGGTCATGCAGAATGAATTTGTTGCACCGACCACGAGCTATAAGTGTACACGTGTCTCGCCACGTTGCTCGCACCTCATGCCAACCCACCAAACCTGCTGACCAAATTCAGTTGGCAAGACTAGCAAGCTGACAAATCCAACTAAAAAGGCCAGAGCCACCAAGATAGCGGATATGGAAGAAGCCCAGAGGAACAGAATCTCTGGGGGGAAAGCAAGCTTGCACCAGCTCCCGATACTAGACTAGTCTGCGACACCTAAGAGAAGGGTCGATATCCAGGACTCATCTATATTTGTTCGGAGATATAAATGGAGACATCCTCGAGGTAAATAAACTCGGCAAAAGCCGTGAAGGGAAATCACCTCGCACCGGAAAAAAATATTAACAAAAGCTACACACCTAAAGTTGAAAGCTGGCTCTTCAAGAGTTGGAGCCAAAGACTCCATGTCAGGGACTCAAAGAGAAGGTCAGCGAGCAAGAGTAGCTCGACTCAAGCAGTAAATGATGGATGAAGGACCAACACCACAATTTAATCCTTCTTATAGACCCTCGGCAGAGAGAACTTATGGCTGACAGGGTGACATGTGAGCTTACTTTCAAAAAAGTAAAGTCTCCTCACAAAGAAAGCTTCAGGAGGTGATGCAGCAAAAAAAGAGCTAAGTGCTAAAAAGCCTTGATTTTAAAAGCTTACCCTTTTCGAGCAACAATCCATAGTCTGACAAAAGAAAAGCTGTCCAAACATAGGCAAAAAGGAGAAACGTGTTTCCTCTAGATGACTAGATACCTCAAACCTAGGGAAAAGGAAGAATGAAGAAATAAAGGGCTCGGCGTAGTGACCCACAAGGTCATCAAAGAGGTTTTGAACCTCAACAATAAACTCCACGAGGTCATCATAAGAAAGACTTCATGATAGACGAGATATGTACCTAACCTTTTGCAAAGACTTACTCGTTAGCTACCAAGACTACCTGCCCCAACTAGCAAGCTTGACACCTCTTCGGGGGAAGGGGAAAAAGTTTGCATAAGGGTGAGAACTAGCAAGGCCAAGCAACCTAATCAGAGACAAAGGAGGGCTGAGGTGATACAAGCATGGTCAAAACTTTGGCATGATCACATTAAAAAGAAAAACTAACTATGATGTTGTCCAAGACAAAGCATTCAGAATGCACAATGAAAAGAAGTACAAAGAGAAAAATAAAATCAAGTATCCAGAGGAACGGAGCTCTCAACGATGACTGGGAAGCTTGAAGTTCCATGTGCATGGGGATTGGCGCCTTTCGAGGTCAGAGCAACTGCCTCATCTACAACATTCCAATCCTCGACATCCTTCATAGCCCTTACGGTGACCCCCTCCATGCCATGACCTCCTCCACGTCAACAGCCTCCACTGCAGCTTCCTCGGGGCCTCCGCTATGCATCCCCAGGCAGCTTCCTTGGCGACCTCCACGACTTCGGGTTCTCCTGAAAGGTACTTGAAAGCTTCCGTGTAGGAAATGGAAGTGATGTCCAGGTCTTGATGAGCCTGGAGGATGTCCTGGAAGATTTCAAAGGAGAGCTCCGACCCGGAAGTGGCCTCATCCCTCAGTATGGTTCTGAATTCCTCCGAATACTTGAAGTGAATTAGAGCCTGAGACTTATAATAGGCGATCTTGTCCGAGAATTCTCTAGAATCCTGTCATTCCTTGATCGCCTTTTGTGACGTCTATTCCATGTACTCCCTGAACTCCTCTAAGTACTGGAACTTAACAACAACCTTTGCCTTGTCATTCTCAACAATCTCAAGGCGTATCTTCCTGACTCGGACCTCGATCTTCTCCTTCATTTTGCCGAGCTCAACCCAATATCCCTCGGCTTCCTTCTCCCAATGTGTGAGATCATTGGACTGCTCTTTCTTGAAGCGACTAATTTCCTACTGATGTGCTCTCTTCATGGCCTTCATTTCAGCCTGATGATCTCTCTTCATTATGTCGAGCAGCGCCACGAACTTTAACTGTAAATAAATGTTATGCACAGTTAGCTCCTTCCTAGTCACTCAGCCAATATCAACTGTGTGAGAGAGCCTGGCCTTTGACTCAGCAACCTTTATGAGCTTCTCTTCAAGCTCCATGACCAGTTTCTTCTAGTAAGCAAGCTCCAACTTCACTTCTTATGTGATTTCACGCCGAGGAGCCCGAGTGAAAATTAGTATATGAAGCTTGAAGGCGACGTACACCATCAAAATGGCCACTTACACACACAAATAAGTTGCTTATTAGCGCTTAATTCAATAAGGTCATCGTGATGAGTAATATACAACTTCGCTTCTATCAAACTAAGCTCGGAAGCCAGCCCATCGTAGTCCAGTTTGTTGAAGGTCGCCCGATCACCGTCCAATAAGGATGAATCTAAAGCTTCAACAGAGGCTGCAGTGTCGCCTAATAAAGACGCAGCTCAGCCTCATGTATAGGGTGAGAACCCTCCTTCAAAGTTTTTAACTTCGACGACCTCTGGGCAGATGAGGAAGCCGATGGTCTAGCGCTCACGGTTGCGGAATGCAGGATGTCAGGGCCAGCAGCTTCAGCCAAAGAAAGGTCGCCATGTGGTTCTGCAAAAGCCAAAGCAGGAATAATAGAAAGAGATGGAGAAACAATCCTCTCCAATGGTCGCAGGGCTACCGTCAAGATGGGAGCAAGGCTTGATAGGGGTAGGCAGAGCAGCTGCATAATCGCTTAAAGACACAGCAGAATCACATTGATCAGAGCAGACTCACGCAGCTCATTGCCAACACCCTGCTTGGCGTTCACTCTCCCAGATGGAAGATCGCCCCCTCCTGGATCTTCGACCTCTTCTTTTGTTGAAATGAATTTTCTCTTTCTCGATCGAAGGAACCTTCCTTGAGATATGCTTGACGTCGTGAGGACCCAGGACACTAGCAGAAAGAGTCCCGGACTTCATTATCAGTGCCCTTCGCATCTCTTGCTTAGAAGGCATTTCTACACAAAAGGCCATGAGAAGGTCAAACAAGCGAAACTTATGACTACCTAAGGATAGAAAAAGAGAAAGGTCCTATCCTCCACTAGAGAAAGCCTAGCCTCTATGAGGATCACCTCAAGCAACAATTTAGAAAGTTTAATTGATCCTACTCCTCATCGGACATGGGCGATTTAGGGACAGAATCTAAATGAGGAGTCTCCCAAGAAGTCGGGATGTCCCATTGAGCTTTAATGGAGACAAAGAGAAAGCACGGTTTCCAATCATGAATGAGAGAAGGGGTTGGACCTATGAAAGACCTAAAGCGTCGAGCAGACAAGTAACATCAATCATCAGAACGTGGACCCTTCTTCAAAGAAAAAATTAGCCGAAACCAGCGAAGAGAAGGGACAATTTTGAAATAGTGAAAGACAATTATGAAAGCACAAAGAATTCTCCAACCATTTGGATGATGTTGAGAAGGGAACACCCCATAAAACTTCAAGATGACCAGTCCCAAAAGACTCTATATCACGCCCCGAACCATGGCCCAGGCATGTAGACAACCGGCCGCACCCAAACAGGGACTAGTCCCCATTCAGGCGCAAGGCCTTAGAAACTCTTATACAATAAGTATTCAGGGGTAATGATAACAGCGGAATCATAAGATAAAAGAAGAAGGGAGTTTATACAACTCCGTACAAGTACAATACCGGGTTTACACAACCCAAGACTAGGATCTAGTCCAGTCACCCCTAGAAATCCATACAACAAGTAATACAAAATACAAGTCTCACACAGGATAAAAGAGGTACACAGACCTCGAGACAGATACAAGTAGCCGAGTCAACTACTCGGTATATCCCCGCCTAAGCTCGACCCTACTCCTCCTCGTCTGAACCTGAGAACACACAAGTCAAGTGCATGAGCCTAAAGAATAGGCCCAGTAGGGTCACATAAACAATAAAAGAGGCGGGAGCCATAATCAAAGAACAGAATAAAGCAAGTACAAATACGCAAGTGCAACAACACCACAAGCAAAAAACAAGTAACTGGAATGTGGATAAATCCACAGATGTACTAAATCTCTGGCATATATGATACTAAGATGTCTACGACATCAACGACACCATCAGTATCGTCTTCGGCCTAAGCCGGATAATGCTATAGCAAACATGTGCATATGGTCAGAAAATGTCGCTCTCTGACTGAGCCAGGTGGCCAGATATTATACGCCCTCTGCCAGGGCATCCGTCAGATGGAGCACCAAGTGCTCGTGGCCAGAAGCACCAAGTGCTCCTGGCCAGATATTATACGCCCTCTGTCGGGGCATCCGTCCGATGTATCATGCCTGAAAGTAAGAGATCCTAGTACAAATACCTAACAACAGGTATACATATATATCCAAGGCAGCAACATCTTGAATATATAAAGATCAATGACCTCATCGAGATCGGAAGTCAATACGTATCTAAGGAATAAACTCTACTCAAATACGCATAAGAAAACATGCGAGCAACAATCTCCTCGAGATATAAAGCCAATACATATGAGGAAACTCATCTCGAATATGTATTGGGAACCTCTCGAGGAAATAAGAACACAATATCAAAGTAGGGTAGGAGGAAGGAATACTCACAAACCTCCCGTGCGAGAGCCTACCTGGCTAGAAGCAACTCACTGATCCTCGTCGCGTGCCACGCGTCCGACTCGGGATCTAATAAATCGAGTGACAAACCTTAGTCCTTTACATTCTAATATACCGTATTTAATACGAAATACGGTTATTCACGAAGTTCTAATGATTTATCTTCAGAGGTTAAATCATCAAGTGATCGTCACTCTAATCTCATCATACTTGGAAGTCATTAAACTCACTCAAAGTATGCTTCCTTACTTAACAAGCATATCATGCCTTTAAAATTCTTAGGATGCCACTAAGTAAGCGTAAATATCCAAGATTAACTAATCCAATGCATGAAATCATTAGGCATGTTAACCATGGAAACCGGTTACCATTAAGCATGTTAACATGAACATAAATGGGCATTTCTACTTAGGGAATTTCATAAAAAATTCGGCGGCACCTCCCCTATTTATAGGATCCCGAAATTAATACAACCATTCACACGATAAACTTAATTAACATCATGATATACATGATAAAGTCTAGCATCTCATAGCCCTATACATATACATCATCATTCATCTTCAAATCTTAAATTCATGAGTTATATTAGGGCTTTCCCCAACTATAACATTTAGGGATTTACTTGATCTAAGCCCCTATTTGTATGTGTAGGGCTGCAGGCCGGAAGAGAGGCGCGCGAGTGGTGGTCCGGCCAGGCGGAGCCGAGAGAGTGCCTGGGTGGCTGAGGTAGGGCGGCGTCGGGGCGCGCAGCTGGCGGTATAGTCCGGTGGCGCGGCCTAGCCTCAGCTAGGGCGTGGTCCGACAGGGTGGAGCAGCACGGCACCGCGAACACCGGGCGGGCTGAGGCCATGGCCGTGGGCTGTTGTGTGGTGGTGATCGTGACCGCGACGGGTAGTGCAGGGAGGCGGCCAGCGGCGAAGGGGTGGCGTGAAGGGGCGGTCTGGCTGCCGAAAGATGGGGTGGTGCCGGTGAGGTGGCGGCCGGCGCACGCGGTCGCGTGAGTGATGGACGAGAGAGGTAGATCTGAAATCTCAAATCTGAAAACGTGTGGGAGAGAGAGAGATTATCCTTCTCTCTCTCTTTCTCATTCTTTATATAAATGAAAAGTATTATACTATTTCTTAAATTAATAATCTAATTATTACAACACCTCTCCAAACCTTTATTTTTTAAAATTCTGAAAGTTGTCACATGTTTACTATAGCCTCACATGATTATTGTACATTCATATGGTTACTGTTAAATCACGGGTCCTCAAGTTATTTCGTGTCGGGGTCTGCTGTGAAGCTTCTCTCGTCTTCGTCCGCAGTCCCATGGCACGGGTGTACTGTAAAACCACAGGATCGGTCTCTCGTCAGACAAAATCCGAGAATAACGGTTTTTGGTCAAATCCTTCGTCACGGGCAGACTGTGGCATCACGGGGCCGTCTCAGTCCCCAACCAGATCCACTTTTCCCGGGATTTGAATATTTTTTTATTTTCTCTTCTCGATAATTAATCCGAATTAATTAACATATAATTAATCCGAATTAATTAACCTATAATTAATCTGGATTAATTAACAATTGATTTATTTTGATTAATTAACGTTTAATTAATCTGGATTATTCAGACATGTGATTTTTCCCAAAACTTCACTGCTCACCATATTGAATTGCCATTTAAAAATTCTGGGTAAATAAAAATCTTTATTTATTTTGGGGCGGGTTTTACACTCTACCTACATGGCAACCTCTCCAGCAATGGAGCTATCCCCACATTCAGACGAAGAAGGTGCCCTAAGACCAATTGAAGAGAGGATGTTGTAGAGTTCCCTAATCCTCGAAAGGGATGAGGTATTAAGACTACTAGCAAAAGACCTTACACTACCACTATCTTTCTCTGATATCGAAGATGGAGTCTCTATTACCTGAGTCACCGGAAGTAAAGTAAAGGGACAAAGTTGAGAAAGGTCAGAAGGTCTTGCAATCCCTCTCAGTGATATAGAAGACAAATGCGGATACGAGGGGATTCAAAAAGCTTGCGTAAAAGAGAAGACACCCTGGCACGCCTTTTTACCAAATTATAGTGGTTGCGATCCAACAGTTTCGAAGAACTAGCAAGCAATTAATCCCTTAGAGAACAACAAGTGGACCATTTCCCTTTGCCTCCGAAGATAAAACACACAGAATTGACGTTCATCATGATCTCCGCTAAATCTATTTAATTAAGATGTCTCGAGAGATGGAATAACTCTACGAAGTCATGGGCACAAACATCGAAGACGACATGCAAGAACCATGTCATTAGCATCGGATCATCCTAAGGTTTGGTAAGAAAGAGTCAAGCCATCAAGAGTCCGCTCTTGCATCAAGGTGCACTCCCCGACTTAAAGGCTCAACCGACTGTAAATAGTCAAACGTTGACCTACACTCGATGATCCAACCTCTTACATGTAACAGACGCTCGTCTGAGCACAAACAGATCGTCAAAGAAAAGGAAAGAATGCTCTCTACTAGGATCATGACAGCGCCTTCACTTACTAGGTCGACCTGAGAGAAATCTCGGTGACCTACCAAGCCTGGGGGGAAAGTGTTATAGTGGAAAATCGGGTCGTACACATGGCACAATCCTGGGGCTCTGAGGTAGTGAAGTGCTCCTAACCAACCTGCCATCATTTGCCTAGGGACCAGAAGATTCCCTCATGTTTGAGGCTTGAGCAGGGACGCGTAACCGCCAGCACTAGAAACCCCCCATGACTAATGACCTGATATCATGACATGGGGTATAAGAGGTAGAGTAGGAAAAAGGGGCAGGGACTCTTGAGCAGACCCTTAGCTAGACTCTCCAAAGGACTCATCTTAAACCTCTACTCTCTCCATCTCCTCTCCTCCTAGAACCTTACTCTCTACTCTCTTCACTGAAACTCTTCTCACGAAGATGACCTCCCTTGAAAGTACCCATATCCTTCGGTTGGATGTTTGTTGCCTCTCAAGACAATGTCATCCTCAAAGTCGTCGTCTGGCTTACATTGTTTTCCCATCTCATCAACCATCATGCTCGAGAATTATCAGCTCATCATCAATCCTCCATCTCTTAGTTGATCTCCCCGGAGTGTATATCGTGAGGACTCTGGTTTCAAGCATCAACATACATTAACATGCATGTAGGGTTAAAAGGATGAGGTTGAAGCATTATCAATGAATTCATGGGATTTGAAGATGACTTTTGGGTTGGAATGAATGATTATTGTGATAAATAAGTGTATGAATGATATGAAAGTGTTTAGTGTAAATTTGGTGGTTGAAATCAAGTGATAGTGAGAGGTTTCATTTTCTGTAGTACTGTAGCATATTGTAGCACAAAGAACTAATTTTCGGTACTGTAGCATTGGTATTGTAGTACCGCGAGTCATAGAGAGGACTTTTCATCGGGTAGATGTTTGCTATGGATTTGTTAACCTATAAAATGAGAGAATTCATGTGTTGCAGGTGTAGGAAGCGCGGGTAGAGTTTGATATATAATTTAGAAAGCTGACATTTTAATATAGACATGAATATGGTCATTTAATGCATGAAATATTATATGATGGATATATAATTTAGAAAGCCTACATTTTAATATAGACATGAATATGGTCATTTAATGCATGAAGTATTATATGATAGATGTCTATTATGTTTAGAACATGGTAAATCCGTCCTGGACCCACCAAGAGGATCAAAGTACCAACAGGACCCAGTAGAGCTGAGGTGAGTAGAAATTAAATGAACCTTCAAGTTTTACATTGTATTTAATGTAATTGGTTTTCCGTGGGTTTATGAGTGTTTTTATACTGTATTTTTAGTATTTACATCATGATTTCCCATATTTAGGGATTATTCATGCGATGCTATAGTAATTTACATTGTGTTTTCTTAAGACATGATTGCATAAGTCTATATATGATAATGTGCATGCATACAGAATATAAGGCCAGTTTAGATTTGCTTATGGAAAAACTTTTTTTTTCAGTGTCATAGGACTTTTTTATCATAAATTTTCAAAGTAAGTTAAGGGCTTTTGATTATTTTTTTTGTTTGGATATGTTACTTCATCTGTGCTTTTATAGTTGGGAAGTTGTTTGGATGTTCATTCACAAAAGAGCTTTTTCAGTGATAAATTACTAAAATAGACCTTCATTGAATAATAATAATAATAATAATAATAATAATAATAATAATAATAATAATAATAAGAATCATAACAACAACAAAAACAACAACAACAACAACGACGACAACAACAACAACAATCACATTTAATATCAATAATAACTATATTTCTGTAAATACTACAAAATCAACAAGTAGATTAATTAGAGAGTTGATCCCAAATAGCATCCCTAATTATGATCATCTATTGGCTCTTATCATGGGTTAGGTTAGATTTGGAAAGTCATTCTTTAATTTGCATAAGGGAATTTTTGCAATTGAAAAACTACAAAACTTCTCCAAAGGGATTTTTTCATAAGCTTCAACCACCAACTTCTGAAAAAACATTTTTCTCCTTTTCTAACAGCTTCTACTTCTTCAAAAAAGCTCATTCAAACACATATAAAATCCACATAAGCCCTTAACTTATAAAAAAAAAACAACTATTTTGGCAACTATTTTGGATATCAATGTTGATATACTGCTCCAATTGTCCCCTTCTAACGACATCTTCAATGGCGTTCATCAAATGGGTACATTTTTCCGTGTCATGTCCTCTAGTTTGATGAAACTTGCAATATCTTTTACTATTCTTTTGCCGCTCGGGATTCTTTGCAGGTTCTGGCCATGTCAAGAGTTGTTGATCCTGGATTTGCATAAGAATATGGCTTCTGGTCTGATTTAGTGGGGTATGGTGGTCGTATCTGACAATTTTTCCTTCTTTTGAAGATTCTCTAGGTTGCAGCACATGTCGCTGAGGGCGTGTTGAGGTTTCCTGTCCTCCCTTACTGTCCCTGTGTGGCCCGCCTTCTTTTCGTATTTCCGGGGGCCTTCTATTGATATTTTGGTGGGCTTTTCCCTTCCGGAGTTCAACAGGGGCGCGTCGAGCCTCTTCTTCCCAACCCGTATAAATTTCATCAGAATTGATGTACTTCTGGGCATGGATCATGAGGGCGGGGATGGTTTTTGGTGGATCCAAGGTGAGGGAAAAATGAAAAGGGGATTCTAGCAAACCCTCCATCAGGATGGTTACAGCCATGCGCGGAATAAGATCCGCGACGTTTGCAGCTTCATCTAGGAAACGGTTTAAATAGGCTTGGAGTGTTTCCCCCCCTCGTTGCTTAACGCACATAAGGGTAGATGGAGTTTTCTTTTGCTTTGAGTAATTAGCAAAATAAGCTAGAAAGCTATCTGCTAGAACTTGAAAAGAAGGAATTGTGCTAGATGGAAGATCAACAAACCAGTCTTGCGCTTTTCCCTCTAAAGTGGCGGGAAAAGCTCGGCACATACGAGCGTCGGTAATTCCAGAAAGCAGCATCTTCGATCGGAAAGACTTCAAGTGGCGAGAAGTCCGTGCGTTTCTTCTGAGTCTTATCCGAGCGTGTCCTCGGACGGGTCTGCGGATATTTAACTTTAGTCCGTCAGACAACATGTTTTTGTTAGTTTTGTTTGCGTTCGCCATGTAACCTGAATAAATGACGTTTGTCGTTTTGTTTCTAAATCTTTTGGCATTTTTATGAGGCCTTCACTGGCGATCTTATGTTGGAGTGTGTGCTTTGTATCATACGGTACAGGCTCTACCTTCCACGTAATGTTCCTTGCTCCCTAAGATGACACGTGTCTCCTCTACTATATAGCATTAAAGGGGGATAGTGGCGCGACGTGCGCGGCGTGCGCGTTTGTCAACGTCATGATGGGTGATGAGCGTGGCTTTCCATGTGTGTCAGGCGGCACTTGGTATTGCTGACGTGGGCAGAATTTTAAACTGTTTCGAGGAGGTGTAATGATGGTTATTTGAACGGTTCAGATTTGTGGACTCTTAGTTCGATGGCTCTGATCGGAATACCATCCTAAGATCTAACGGCCACAGATTCGTTACCTTTGTATATAAGCGGAACCGTACAGGCAGCAAAAGGTTGTTTCGAAAATCGAGTCGCGTCTTCTTCTCCAGATTTCTTCTTCTCCGGCGAGCCCTGGTCTTGAGCTTTCTGCGTTTTTCTTGTCCTTTTTCCTTTCCTAAGGTAATGGTTAGTGCTGCTTCTTCCTCTTCTAGTTCTTCTCATGAGCCCTCGATTCCTTCTCCGTCCAACCCTACGGTTTCTGTTGCGATTCCGGGTGAACTAGGAGGCGTTCCAGTCCAGGGTTCGCGGGTTCACACTGCCTCTAGGGCAGGGTAGAGGGTCGGACACATTCATAAGCCTTCTAGGGCAAAAAGATGTAGATGACCTAGTAGAGAGATACAAGATTGACCTCTCTTTATTTGAGGTTAGGGTTCCTTGTTCAGGGGAGAGGGCGAGTGCCCCCAGGGAGGGGGAGATAGCTGTTTATCAAGACGCGTTGTTAGGCGGGCTTAGGCTTCCTTTCCCTGATTTTGCTAAGGCAATCCTAGAGGAATATCATTTGTGTCCCTCGCAGTTAACTCCGAACTCTTGGAGGCTGCTCAACGGATTTGTCATGGTTTTTAAGAATTATGGGGTAAATCCGACCGTCCGTTGGTTCCGCCTGTTGTTTAGCCTTTGCTTGGAGTCTAATGCCGACTGGTATTATTTCTCGGCTCGCCCTGGGAGAAAGTTTCTAGGGAAAGTTCCTTCTTCCATCAAACGATGGAAGAGCAAGTTTTTCTTTGTTAAATGTAAGTCCAAGTGGGATATCCGAACAAGGTGGGAGGTTCCCCGTGCGGACATTACTTGTGAGGAGATGTCAGAAGAAGAGGGAATTCTTCTTAAGTCAATGACGGGGCTATCCAAAGTCTATATGGATAGGTTTTTGACCGAGGAAAACCTCATTAAGTGTCGTTTAATAGTGTCTAATGGTAGGATTCGCTTGCGTACTCAATTTAGTTTGGTTTTGGTTTGTGATGTCTAACCTTATTCGGAATTTGTTTTGCAGAAAATCCGATGGAAGACGAAGACTTGAGCTATGTTAAGGGTCTTCTGGCTTCTTTCGAAGGCGAAGTTCATCCGCCCTTGGCTCGCGGGCGGAAAATGAAGGAAGTGGTACCTAGCCAAGGTGCTGATACCTCCAAAGAGGAGAGAAAGAAGAGGAAGAGAAAAGAGACTGACTCTTCCAAAAAGGGGGTTAAAAGTGACCCCAGTGCAGGGTCCTCACGGGAGAGGAGGACCAAGAGAAAGAATTCCGAGGACGTATCGGGTCCCGGAATTGTAGGAGAACAGGTGGAGGCGCCTCGGGAAGAGGTTCGTGCGGAAGAAATCCGCCCGGCTTTATCCCCAATTTCTGAAGGTCCTTCCTCCAGCCGGCCTGAGGATATCCTTCTTATAGAGGTGAGGATTTCTACACACACATTTTCCATTTTCTATGGGTGCTTCATGCTTCGTTCAGAACCTTTAACTCTCTCTTTTTTTTTTATAGGCGGAGGCAGGAGAAGCGGCTCTCCTGGATAAATTGAGGGTGGCGGACTCGGTTTTAAGAGGACCGTCATCTCAAGGCAAGGGGGTGTCCTCCGAAGACGTCCCTTTTCGGGATGCCGCTTCGGTAAAGACTGTTCTGATGGCCATGAGACCCGAACAGCTCTCCTCCAAACTTCATAGAGCTGGGAGGGAAGAGGCTATTTCTCAGTTATTCTGCTCGGTTATGCTAGTGAGGATTATCCTCGTGTTAGTTTTACTTTTTAGCTCGGTATTAATGCTACTAACTTATTTGTTTGCTATTTCGTAGACTGCGCACTGGGCGGACCGAGTCGACAATCTTTGCCAAGATGATTCGGCAAAGATGGAAGCGTTTAGGGCGGAAATCGCCCAATTGAATTCTAGGGTGGCGGCCCTGGAAGGGAAAAAAAAAAGAGCAGCTCGCCACTATCCATGCTCTTGAGGAGGATAAAGCCGAGCGGCTTCAACAACTGGCTGTCGCGGGAAAGGAGAAGGATGATTTGGCGGCCAAGTTATCTACTTCTGAGGGTTCCCTCCTTACTGCTGAGGAGAATATTAAAAAGTTGCAGGAGAACTCTAGGAGTTTGGAAAAGGAACTCCAATCTACCCGAGAAGGGCAAAATTTGAAGCCGATGGGGCCGGAATTTGAAAAAGCCGAACTTCTTCTTTGCTTTCGAGGCGGAGTTGGAGGAGCTAAAGGGGGAGCGTGACGTACTTAAAGAGGACTTAGCTTCCCGATTGACAACTCCTAAATCCGACTCGCAAGAAATCAAGGGTTTAATAGAGCGAGCGGATAAATCAGAGAAGGAGGTCGCCCGGCTTAGGGCGAAAGCTAAATAAGGGGCCACCCATATTTATTCGGTTTTACAGCAGGTGGGCCGCCATATCCCTCCTGCGGAAGTTTTGTCTATGGGGCTGGCTGGGGTTTTGAAGAAGTTCACAGAGCTCAAAGAGCAACATGTTACCAAGACTCCGGAGGCTTCTGTCCCCGCCCCTTTGGAGCCTTCTACCCAAGTTCCCTCAGAAGCAGGTGGCTGCCCTGAGGGTCCTAGTTCTTAGGATGTTTTCTTTTGTGAACGTTCTTGTAAGTTCTTAATTACTTGGAATGTAACTTCTATTCATATGAATGAAACGCAAACCTTTATTTTGGTGAAGGTTTATTTCCGAGTGATGGTTATCTTTAACCATGTAAGAAATTTGCTTGAGAAGTATTTTTGAAGTCCTTCGCGAATTTCTTCCTTCTTCATCTGGCTTGTATGATGAGCTTCGTAACGAGTCTTCAGCCCAATCATGGGACTTTGAGTGAGATACTCGCCTTCATGAATGAGATTGTTGCCTCATATTTCGATTGGGATTTTTGCCCCCCTTTTTTTTTAGAAGAGTTGTCGTTTATCCTTATAGGATAATTCCGACTCATCTTCTAAGAATGGGAATTTCACCACATTTTTGTAGGATGGGAATTTCACCGCATCTTTGTAGGATGGGAATTTCACCGCATCTTTATAGGATGAGAAAGACTTGAGCTTTATTTCATGAATTTTAAGAGAGCTACTGATAGTAGCGTCGTAAATGTTCAGCATGGAATGGACGCTTGAGCGCTTTTCCGTCCATATTTACTAAATAATAGGTGCTGGCTTGGACGATTCTTTGTACGACGTAAGGGCCTTCCCAGTTAGGGGTTAGCTTCCCCGTTCGGCTTTTATTTCCATGAAATTCATTTTCCCGCAGGACTAGATCACGATTTGGAAGAAGACTCTTTTCACCCTTGCGTCATAAAACCTTTTCACTCTCGGCGATAGATGGCTGCCCTTGTCTCCACCGTTTCTCTCCGTTCTTCGAGTAGATCAAGTTCTGCTCGGAGTTTTTCCTCATTCTCTTCTGGCGAGAAGGTTTGCTGTGTCCGTAAGGTAGGCATTCCTATTTCTGCAGGGATGACAGCCTCCGCCCCATAAGTGAGAGAGAATGGGGTTTCTCCTGTAGGAGTTCTTGTTGTTGTCCTGTAGGCCCAAAGGGCGCTCGGGATTTCTTCTACCCAGTTAGTTCCATTTCTGAACACCCGCGTTTTTAGCGTTTGAAGCAGGGTGCGGTTCGTCACTTCTACTTGGCCATTAGCTTGGGGATGTGTCACAGAAGTTAATCTGGATTCAATTCCGAGCCCTGAACAAAAGCTTTTGAAAGCTTTGTTATCAAATTGCCGCCCATTATCAGAAATGAAGGCGATCGGAATTCCGAATCGACAGATGATTGCTCGCCATAAGAATCCCAGACAAGCCTTCTCTGTGATCTTAGCCAAGGGTTCAACTTCTACCCATTTGGTGAAGTAGTCAATAGCGACTATTAGAAACTTCATTTGCCGGACTGAAGTGGGGAACGGCCCTAGAAGATCGACTCCCCAGATGGCAAACGGTCGAGGGCTAACAATTGGCGTAAGTTGTGCCGGTGGTCGCCTCTGAATCTTGGAATGCCGCTGGCAGGCATCACATTTCCGAGCGAACGCTATTGCGTCTTGAGTTAGTGTTGGCCAGTAATAACCTTGTCGTAGGACTTTGTAACTCAAGGCTTTGCCCCCTATGTGACCTCCTCCGATGCCCTCGTGAATTTCCTGAAGGATATAGCTAGCTTCTGTTGGACGCAAGCATCGCAAGAAAGGTTGTGTATAAGATCTTCTATATAGGTTCTCATTGATGACGGTATACTGAGCGGATTTGTAGGAAATTCGTCTGGCCTCTGCTTTGTTGGGTGGTGCAGGTCCACCTTGTAGATAATTTCTGATGGGGTCCATCCAACTTGGCTCTTCGGCTGCACTTTGTACCTCTTCTTCCAATCCGTCGATGGTTTTTGCGGGAAGATACTGTAGGTTAAAGGAAGACTCTGTGCCTCCGTTCGGGGCTGTGGCCTTTTTAGATAGAGCGTCCGCCTCTTCGTTTTGCGCTCGACAGATTTTTTCAATTTGGAAGTAAGCGAAGTATGGAACTATTTTCTTTACCACTGCTTGGTATCTGACCATGTTTTCTTCCTTCGTTTCAAAGCTGCCCAAGGTGTGGCTCACAACTAACTGCGAGTCGGAATATACATGCAGATGTTGAATTCCGAGCCCCCGGGCCAGATGTAATCCTGCAATGAGGGCTTCGTATTCGGCCTCATTGTTGGTTGCTCGGAATTGGAACTTCAGTACTGTCGCAATTTTCCATTTGGAAGGAGAATAAAGGACGAATCCACGCCTCCGACTTTTCTTACGCTTGATCCACAACATATAAGGACCATGGAATGCTGGGGCTTCCTTCTGGACTTTGTGACGAGGGTTCGTCCCTATTTGTGGGAAAAGTTAACTCTGCGACGAAATCTGCCAGCACTTGAGCCTTGATTGCCGTTCGGGGTTTATAGGTGAGATCAAACTCGCCTAACTCTATCACCCACTTGGCTAAGCGTCCGGAGTTTTCAGGCTTATGAAGAACTTGTTTTAACGGCTGGTCAGTCAACACTGTGATCCTGTGGGCTTGAAAATACGGCCTCAACCTCCGTGCAGATGTGACAAGAGCAAAGGCCAATTTTTCGAGCGGTAGATACCTTGACTCCGCATCATTAAGGATTTTGCTTGTGTAGTAGACTGGTTTCTGAACTCCGTTTTCTTCTTTCAAAAGGACCGCGCTGACCGCATGCAGGGCGACCGCCAAATAGATATAGAGTTCTTCTCCCACTTGCGGCTTAGCTAATAGCTGAGGCGATCGGAGATAATTTTTAAGCCCCTGAAAGGCTTTTTCACATTCTTCCGTCCACTCCATTTTTGGTGCTTTTCGCAGGGCTTGGAAGAGTGGGAGATTCTTCTCTCCAGCTTTGGAGATAAATCTGCCAAGCGCGGCGAGGCGTCCATTAAGCCGCTGAATTTCTTGAAGACTTTTGGGCGACCCCATGTCAAGAATAGCTCTGATTTTTTCTGGATTCGCTTCTATTCCTCTTTGTGTCAAGATAAACCCTAGGAATTTTCCCGATCGAACGCCAAAAGATCATTTATTCGGGTTTAACCGCATAGTATAAATCCGAAGAGACTGAAAAGCTTCTTGTAAGTCTGATAGGTGCTCATTGGCTTTTCGGCTTTTCACCAAGATATCATCCACATAGGCTTCAACATTTCTGCCAATTTGTTCTCTGAAGACTGTATTTATGAGGCTCTGGAAGGTGGCTCTGGCATTTTTTAGGCCGAACGGCATTACCTTATAGCAGTAAGATCCCGTGCTCATAATGAAGGACGTTTTTTCTTCATCGCCTTTGGCCATTCGGATTTGGTTGTAGCCTGAGAAGGCATCTAAGAAACTTAGCATCTCATGCCCCGTTGTAGAGTCAACCAAACTATCAATTGATGGTAAGGGGAAAGAATCTTTTGGACAAGCTTTGTTTAAGTCCGTGAAATCAACGCACATCCTCCACTTTCCGGACGGCTTTTTTACTAGAACCACATTAGCCAACCAATCTGGGTAATGCACCTCTCGGATAAACTTAGCCTTCAGGAGGTTTGATACTTCTTCCTCTGCGGCCTTCTGCCTTTCTGGTGCTGAATTTCTCCTTTTCTGTTTCGTAGGTTTAAACGATTGATCGATATTGAGACGGTGCTCGATGACATGGCGTTTTACGCCCGACATATCTTCTGAAGACCAAGCGAAGAGGTCGAAATTTGCTTTCAATACTCTCATGAGATCCTCTCGCTGTTCGGTCGTCAAATCTGCCCCAATCCACACCGTCGCGATTACGCTTCCTGGTTGTGTCTAGGGGATCAAGTAGCAATTCTTCAGCGAGGTGTAGGTGAAGCTCTTCACTTTCCGTTCGACTATTCTTGTTGACTAGCATGGCTTCAAACCTTTGTCTTGTCAGCTTTGTCGAGGGCTTTTCCTTTGAGGGTTGAGACATAACATTGCCGTGCCAGGGGTTGATCTCCTCTCACTTCTCCACTACCACTCTCAGTCGGGAATTTAAGGAGAAGGTGGTAAGTAGAGATTACAGCTTTTAAGGCGTTGAGGGTTGGCCTGCCAAGGATCACGTTGTAACTTGAAGCACAACGCACCACCAAGAAATTTGTTGTCACTGTTGATGATCTTGGCGAGTTCCCTACCGTAATTGGTAAGGAGATCATTCCTTCTGGCTGTACTACCCCTCCGGAGAATCCTATTAAGGATGATTTTACCGGAAGTAAGTCATCCGCGTCATATCTCATTCTTTCGAAAGCACTCCAAAAGAGGATATCAACTGAACTCCCACTGTCTATCAGAACTCTTTTCATCTGGAAACTGGAAACTTTGATAGCGACAACCAATGCGTCATCATGAGGGTGGCGAACTCCGCTGACGTCATTGTCATAAAAGATGATTGGAGCCGTAGGTCGAGATCGTCTCCGTGGTGTTTCTATTTCCTGTGTGGTTCCCACCATTCGGGCGTAACTTTTCCGAGAGGCGGAACTTTCACCACCACAACCAGGACCACCACTGATAAATCCCACCATTTCCCCTTTTTCTTCTTCAGGTTGTGAAACTTCAGGTTCCCCTTGAATCTCAAGGTTGATGTACTGCTCTAATTGTCCTTTTCGAACGACATCTTCTATTGCGTTCATCAAGTGGGTACATTTTTCCGTATCATGTCCTTTGGATTGATGAAACTGGCAATATTTCTTACTATTCTTTTGCCGTTTGGCATTTCTTGTGGGTTCCGGCCACGTCAGAAGCTTTTGTTCTTTGATTTGCATAAGGATATGGCTTCTGGTTTGGTTCAGCAGGGTATGGTGATCATATCTGACAATTTTTCCTTCCTTTGAAGGTTCTTTGGGCTGCAGCATATGTCGTTGGGGTCGTGTTGAGGTTTCCAGACTTCTGTTTGCACTTTTGTTGTCCACAATGCGATCCTTTTTCCTTTTCGTACATCCGGGGCCTTACGCTGGCGTTGTGGTGGGTTTTTCCCTTCTGGATATTCACAGGTCCACGCCTAGCCTCCTCTTCCCAACCCATATAAATTTCCTCGGAATTGATATACTTTTGGGCGTGGATCATAAGGGCGGGAATGGTTTTTGGTGGGTCCAGTGTGAGGGAAAAACGAAAGGGGGAATCTAATAGTCCTTCCATTAGAAAAGTCACGGCCATCCGCGGAGGGAGGTCCGCAACATTAGCTGTCTCGTCTATGTAACGGCTTAAATAGGCCTGGAGCGTTTCTCCCCCTCGCTGCTTAATGCGCAGGAGGGTAGACGGGGTTTTCTTTTGCTTTGAGTAATTGGCAAAGTAGGCTAGAAAGCGATCTGCTAAAATCTGAAAAGAAGTAATTGTACTAGATGGGAGATCGACAAACCAGTCTTGCGCTTTTCCCTCTAAGGTGGCGGGAAAAGCTCGGCACATGCGAGCGTCTGTGATTCCAGTGAGGAGCATCTTCGACCGAAAAGACTTCAGGTGTCGGGACGGATCGGTTTTGCCTTCATACGCGGTCATGACCGGCGGTCCGAAGCTATCAGGAACTTGTTCTCCCAATATTTCTTTGACAAAAGGCGAACACATACTGAGAATATGCCGCTCGGACTTTCCGTTTTCTTGGGAGGTCCTGTCGTCGAGTCCTTCTATCAACTTTTTGAAGAGATGGACTATTCCGTTCCATTCTTGTCCGCTCGGTTCTTGTAGTGGCTCTTTGCTGCGTCGAGCAGAGGGTTACGAACTAGCGGAAAAGGCGGTCCTTTCTTTCCTCTCTTTATGGAGTGCGGGTTCTCGTCCTTCCTCTCGCTTTGAGAATTATCCAAGAGGGTTGTTGGTATGTTTGGTGCCGGAACTTGTGTAGGAGGAGGCGGAGGATGGGTCAAAGTATGAACAGCCTGGGTCAACCGTTCCAATTGTTGTTGTATGTTAAGGTAAAACTCTGGAACAGATTCTTGGGGTTGGACGGAAGGAATTTCTGATGGGGGTAAGATGGGCGGATTATCTACCCGGATTTCTCCATGCCTTCGGACTTCGCCAGGTCCCTCGGGATTACTTGGGGCTCCTTGTTCTTGGATTCGTTTTGATCTTCTGGTAGTGGTCATTTGGCTTTTCGTAAGGGTCCCCACAGACGGCGCCAAACTGTTGATGCCAAAAACTGGTCCACGTCACGCTTTGGCCACTGTTGCCTCGTGATATGGCCTCAGCTCTCGGTTAACGGTTAAAATTTATAGTTGGTGTGGACGCTTACTTCTGCTTACGAACAGGAAGCGCGGAGAACATTATGAAAACTCCGGTCGGAATTACCCATGAGCGAACCTGTAAAAAAAAGAGAGGGTAGCGAGCGGAATTGGGCCTCTCTGCCCGGATTCAGCTCCGATGCTTAAGTCAGAAAACTTGAGTAAAGAGTCTTTAATTTAGACAATTCTCTGTGTGATGAGCTTTTTCGGATCCCTTTTCTTTTCTTCTATTAACGCTCTCCTTTTATAGCACTTTAGAGGCGGTTCAGGAAAGGCGGTGGAATGAGGCTGTGAGTTAGGTAAATATCTCTTAAGGCGGTAGGAAAATATCTGCCACCTAGCGCGTAGATGCCACGCAGGCAAAACGGGGTAGATATCTGCCCACTGTAGCAAGTGGATAAGGCCTACTTACTGTAGGGGCGTTAGATATTTCTCTCTCCCTCTCCCCACCCTGCGCCCTGAAGAGGGTTGTTACAATTCCGACGGACTTGTTCGCAGGATTGAATCCTCACGTTATTTGCCGAACGGAATTGTGTAAAGACCTTATTGCCATGTGGCCAAAAGGACAAGTGGTCCTTTAGGTTAATGACACCTGTCTTCACCAAATATATCTGTAACAGTATATATGTACATATACCTGCATATATGCTTTTATATATATATATATATATATATATATATATATATATATATATATATATGAATTGGGAATTATTTTTTATGTATATTATTAGGGATACAACCAAATTGTCTACACTATTTTGTATTAGTTGAAGAAGAATGATTGATGAATGGAATACAATATTTACCCCATTCTTGGAACACTTTTTTTTTATTTTTTTATTTTTTGATGTTAAGACTGTTTAACAGCTAATACATGACTTCCCTTAGCCTCTCAATGTGACTGTAGAGCCACCTTGGCACTTGTTCCTCAGCTTCAAAAATCCACCCTTCTCCACACCTTGCTAATTGGTCTGCTGCTCCATTCTTGGACCACTTTACATTACCAATTAATCACACTTTGGTCATCCCACCTAGGTTGAATAGAACAAAATAATCACCCTCGGGATCATAGAACATTTCATCTCCAAAACCCACATTTAGATGATTAACATTCCACCTCGCAAGGATTTGAATTAACATGGTTTTAATCATAAGAATATGATAACATTAATGATCCTTTCGTAATACTTCTATAATAAAATTAAACATTCAACAGCTCACATAATATCATATAGGGTTAATTTTTTTTAACCCACCTGAACTATGTTGCTTTTTCGATCCGGCACCTCAACTATTTTAACTCTAAAAGACAGCCGAAACTTTTCCTAAGTTTCAAAATGGCACCTCCGTCATCCCCAAGGCGACGGACGTGAGGTTAAGTCACTGATTTGTTCATTAACTGAGTTAATTATTAGTTTATTGGGTTAATTAAATTTTAATCAAAAAATTAACTTTTAAAAAATTAAAATTTAAAAGTTAACTTTAACTTCTCCTTCGTCCCCGACAACGACTCCGATGGCCGGGGAACTTCCAGAAACGGGACTGTGGCGCAAGTAACCGATCGCCGGAGCCGTTTCTCATCGCTCTCATCCTCACCATCTCCCTTCTACCATTCTCGTCGCTCTCCTCCTCACCATCTCCCTCACTTCCATCTCCATCTCCGCCCAGAAGAACTCCACCGTCGTTGATGGCCCCTACGACCCCCGCGATCTCATCCTCCTCAACTGTGGCGCCTCCGGCTCCGACAACGACTCCGATGGCTGGCAATGGTTCGGTGACTCAGGCTCCAAGTACGCCCCCTCCCTAACCTCTCTCGGTGTCGTCCCCACCTCTCAAGACTCTCAGCCGGCTCAGTTTCATGCTACCGGCCGACGCCGATGAGATCAGTCCCGAACCAGAAGCATCCCCGCCGCCGAGCAAACCAAAGTCAAAGAAGCCCTCTCACAAAGTTTCCTCCCTTGCTCGCCGGTTCTGCAACTGCTTTCTGGCGTCGTCGCTGTCAATTGTGTCGCCGGCAACCACGCTGACCATTGGGAGAAGACCTTCTCTGCTGAGTTGGCCGCCGTCGCCCAGCGTCGTCACCGGAATCTTGTTCGTCTCCGGTTTCGTCTCCGGCTCCTGCTCTTGCTTGGGAGCGGCGCAAGCGCATCGTCGCCGGGATCGCGGCGGCTCTGTTCTATATTCATGAACAGCTCGATACTCAGATCATCCACCTAGATGTTAAGACTAGCAACGTGATGCTTGATTCAGGGTATAATGCCAGGCTCGGGGATTTCGGCCTTGATCGGTGGTTGGAGCACGACGCGCTCGGGCTCTCGACGAGGTCCATCTCGGTTAACAACAACTGCCAGTTCAAGATGACGGAGACCAGCCGGATCGGCGGCACGATCGGTTACTTGCCGCCGGAGAACTTCCAGAAACGGGGAATGGCGACGGCCAAGTCGGATGTTTTCAGCTTCGGTGTTGTAGTTCTCGAGGTAGCGACGGGGCGGCGACGGTGGACCTCGCTTACGCCGGAGAGGGCGTGGAGGACGATGGGGCTTGATTAAAATTTAATTAACCCAATAAACTAATAATTAACTTAATTAATGAACAAATCAATGACTTAACCTCACGTCCGTCGCCTTGGGGATGACGGAGGTGCCATTTTGAAACTTAGGAAAAGTTTCGGCTGTTTTTTAGAGTTAAAATAGTTGAGGTGCCGGATCGAAAAAGCAACATAGTTCAGGTGGGTAAAAGAAAATTAACCCTATCATATATATGATCTATCTCCAACACATTAATTAATTTATTCAAATTATCGCTGATTGAAGCATAACAAGGGTCATTGTGATCGCAGTCTTAGGAGAGGCCTTAGCCAACAACTAGGAACCAATCCAAGGCCGGATTTGTTTTGTATATTTAGAAGGAATTAAAACTTTTTATTGAGATGTTAAATTCTAGAAGCCTTTTCCCAGAATACGACATCACTTTAAACATGTCTTATATTTACAAAGTAAAGTTTTTTTTTTTTTTTTGATAAAATGGATAAATCACATTCATGTATTAAAAATAAGATGGAATAAGATAAGAGCCTCATTAGAGGGCTACAAGGGTTCCTAGTCAAACCATGTGTTGTATTACAAGAGAGAGGAGGAGGGTTGCTATCGAGGGTTAGCTTGGCGCCTCATCCTCGAAATCCGCATCCGGGGGTCTTTGTGCTCATTCCTCTCTAGTGAGGGTTAGACTACGCATGACGATGTTTTGCATTCTAAGACCTATTGTTTTTTGTTGTCATGCAGGGCCGCGTACCACGATAGGAAAAGAAAGTCAATGTGACGGATTAGTTTCGCATAAACATGGTGTTTATCATGGAAACGTCTGTTCTTTTCCAGCCAGAAACTCCAGGTTATCGCCATAACTAGCAGGTTTCATCCCTTGCGGAATTCTTTCCACATTTGTTTGGAGAGGGTGGTCCTCCCCCACAGATCTTGTATCTTGTCAGGGATTACCCTGTTTCCTAAGAGGTTCTCATAGTGGGACCATATTCCTTCCGATACTGACATCGAAGAAGAAGATGTCTTGTGATCTCCTCTTCCCTTTCGCATAGGTAGCATCTCGTTCTTTTCCCCCTCCAATTCCATTTTTCAAGATTTTGTAGCGTAAGAAACTTGTCATCCCATGATAACAAGGCGAAGAGCTTGACCTTCAGTGAGCCCCAAAGTAGAAAATAAAATATGGTAGCATTTAAGCAATTTGGAGATCATGTTTTCTTTTTTCAGTCATTGGGAACATTATTAGAAACCACAATAAAAATGTTTAACCATCTTCCTACAAATTCCAATAGTTGAAACCTCTAACATTCTCCCACTTTATTCCACACCACCTTTTTCCGTTCCCAAACAACATAATAACAAAAAAAGAGAAGCACAAGAGCGTGGCATCCATACTGTCATCTTATTTCAAGTTGCATCGCCTTAATTTAACTATCAACCAACATCAATGGTTAATCAGAGATTGCCCATCATTCGTTCAGGTGCTCAGAATAAGAACTTTGAGAACATAGACTTGGATGATTTCCGATTACCCAACCAATGTTGCATATGGACCCCAATGGCGTCCAAATACATCCCACTCCTGCCATGAAAACCAACTACTTTGCCTTCCGTAGTTATAGAAGTGAAATACGTACCTAACTCTTCTCCAAATGGTCCATACTTTCCTCTTGAAGTGTAGAATGTAATTGATTTAATTACTTTATGTCCTGCATCTCCACCAATGCTGTTGTAGTAGCCACTTATGCAGTTCAGGACCTCATTCGGGTATTCAAATTTGATCTGCCAAAAACAAATTACTTAGCTGCATGTGAATGAGTATCCCTCTTGATTCTAGGGATTAAGAATTGAGAAATTAATTACTCTATGGGTGATTTGGCCAGCACTTCCATGTCTTGTAGACCAAACACACTGACCACTCCTATCATACTCTATTTGTATTGAGCAAATGGCATCTCCCCTGGTCATAAATACTTGTTTAACTCCAGAATAGACTCCATCATCCCATGGTTTACCTCCATCTCCACCCCAGGGTCCTGGTCCACTGGGAACTGGCTCTTTAACCACACCATAGGCAACCTACAGAAAAAGTAAGACAAGTCAAGCAAATTTTGAGCTCTTATATATACAGAGATTAGTCGCTGAAAAAAGAAGAAAAAAAGCTGAAGTTTAGCTAATGTACAAAACAGAAGGAAAGATAAGTGGAGTTAAGTGCTACTCTTTTTTTTTTCATCAAAGAAAATGATCCTCATCTCAGTTCTATTCAATCATCAAGCTTTCTAACTGTGAAATAATTTGTTTTATTAGGCAACTACTCAGTAATTGTAGTTGTAAAAATCAACAAGAATTGTTAAAGAAAAAGGTTCCTTTCCCATCCATCCCGTGATTGCTCAATTTTAGAGCATTTCAACTAGAATCGATTACACACACACACACACATTATACAAAAGCAGCTTCACAATATATGAAGTTCTTAGGTAATCTTTAAGACACACAACTTGCATGAAAAAAAGAATTTATGTGGTGGCAAACATGCTGTAAAATGATATTTTGACTTACCAAACCCTTAGCATCACATGCTAAAGACAAGAATAAACTATTGACATCTTATGTCAAATGTTGTTGAATTTACTGTTTTATCTCACTGCATTTCTCAATAAGAAAAAATGTTCTTTTTCTTTAGCTTATATACCTGTGAAGAGAGCCTCATAATTGCATGCATAGCCCAATAATATTTGTAATTGCCTCTGTATCGTTCAAATAACTAAGGTTCTTGGATAGGTGCCCATGAAAAGGTATGTATGCAAAAGGAGAAAAATACATCGTTCTACAAAGTATTTGTTTCATGTCACTGTTTTCCTTGTCTTGTGATGTCCAAACCACCCACCACAACTTCAACAAGCCAAAAATATAGTAGAGTAGATAGGAAGAAATGAAATTATGATATCCCAAGTTTCTGAATTTACAAAATGCCTTGGAAATATATTCAGTGTTCTGAGAGAAAATTGACTATGCATGCAAGTATATTTGAGAACATAAAACACATTGCAGTAACAGCCAACAAACAAAAGAGATGCCCAACAAAAAATTAGCATGTTTTTTTTTTTTTTCTTCAATCACAAAATGGCAAATAGATGAGATATTTCACCAGTCACAAAACCACAAAATTTCTGTTATAGCAGTCTGAATGCAGATAGTTCAGGTTAGCATCTATTACAAAGCATACCTAATAACAGTCAAAATCCAGGTTTAATTTACTAGACCCGTTAGATCATGCTTTGTTCGTTTAATACTGATATCTAGAAAATGTTTATCAGAGAGAATAATTACCTCTTCTCCTATTCCACCCCTTGAAAGAACAAGTTTATTAGACCATTGAGGATTTTCCATCTCAGAAATAACCATACCACTTCCTTTCTTTGGATAACCAGCAGGGGGACTTTGTGGTGGTGAAACTTTTCCTTCAAGAACGTGGACTCCAATGCTATCAATGTACCAACCGCTCCTACCATGAAATCCTACAATCATTCCATCTGCCAAAACAGAAGTGAAGAAGGTTCCTTGTTCTTCTCCAAATGGTCCATACTTTTTCTTTGTTGTATGAAACGTTATTGATTTTATTGCAGTTGGCCCCATCAGCAGAGCAGTCCCAAAGTAGCCAGTTATAGATGTCAAGATTTCAAATGGATAATCAAATACTATCTGCAGAAGAACAAAACAATTTATTATCAACATGTTTAATTAGCTCGACAAGCATTTGCAAAGTAATTAGCAAACAGGTTTACTCTGACTTCTAGGCTAACCTTGTCAAATTTAATTCCTCCACTACCTCCACGTTTATTTCCCCATACTTCTTGACCATTTTTATCATAAAGCACCCTGATTGATGTGATTCCTGCATTGCGGGACAAATGGATCTGTCGAACTCCTGTATAGATACCATCGTCAAATATGGTTCCACCAGTGCCACCCCAAGGACCATATGTCACTGGACCACCTAAGTTTGAAGATCCTTTATCTGCACTAATGATAGGAGAGGCCACCATCTGCAAGGGTGTTTATCAGTTAGGAAAATGCCATTAAAACTACAATATTTCTAATTGGTGAGATAATGACCAGAAGTGGAAAGCTATTTTTACTTAAAAGCAAAAGGTGATTGTACTAAGTCATGGCCCCTGCAGGAAAATGCCCCATTCAAATTTGAGTGGTTGCTTAAATGACTGCTCTAAAATTCTGCCTTCCAGCTTTTAGTTACAACTAGGCAAACTTATCTAAAGCCATTCAATTAGTGAGATAAGATGCTCCAATCACCTCCAATTAGTGTGGCCAAATAGCAATTTCAAATAAGATGGACTTTTCTAGTTCAAACAAGAATACAACAGTCTGACTATTTCTTGTACTATAATCTCTAGTTTAATTTGGCCTCTCATAGTTTGAACATGTCCCATTCAAATGTTTTTAATTATGTAATTACATACTAATTTTAACTGACAAAATATCCAATAAAAATGGGAAAATTTCAAGAATAAGGATTTGAATACTCTGTGAAAAAAATGATAAATCACCCAATAAATAAAACTACAAATTTATGTACCAATCTAAATTACAATTTTCTATATCTATTTTACAGTCTGCGAAAATTGGTTGTTCTTTTATTGGAGGAAAGAAAAGTTAAATATGTGATCAAAGAAATGGCCATTTTAAACATCCTTAAACATCAAGATTCCTTCTAAAATGATCTACATGAAAATATGTTTGTTTCAATTTCTAGGTCATTCCCTTTCAATTTCTTCATACTGAATACTCTCATATCCTATTTCGAAAAGATAAAATAAGAGGAAGCATATTTAAATATATAAATCCATATAAACATTGTTTAAAGATTCTTAGTTCTGATAAATTTATTTCCTATCCATACAATGTTTTTAAGAAAATAAAGCAAGGCATAACATGAATTAGTGGGTCATATTTGTATGTATTGTCATATGTAAGGAGTCAATACCTCATTGGCATACACTGGAACAGGAGAAGCCTCCCTTGAGAACTTTTTGGATAGAACTTGAAAGTTATCCCCCCTCTCTCTTACAGCAAGAACTATGTCATAGCCTTTGCCCACAGTTCCCTCCATAACAGTATAACCATTTACATCATTCCTACTTATAGATAGACTTTTTGATGGAACCAAAGCATTCCATGGGTTTGAACTTTTTATTTGCTTCAAATAAAATCCAATAGAATCAACAAACCATCCTGATCTCCCATGAAAACCAACAATCTTTCCACCATTTGTTGGGAATGAGAAATGTGTTCCCTGTTCTAAACCAAATGGTCCATATTTTGAATAATTGCTCTGAAATGTTAATGACCTAATAATAATTGGACTTCCATTTGACAGTGAGCCATAGTGACCACTTACTGAGTTAAGAACCTCTGCTGGATGGTCAAGTGGAACCTGCATGTGGATATATCATAATTCAGAATAAGTTTCAGAAACTAAATTCTCACAAGTGCCAGAATGCTATAATTTCATCATTTCAGTTAGCCTCATTAACTCACATCTAATTGTAATTTCAGTTTAATCGCTCATTCGTCAAGAGAGTCACATGTAAAATTGTTTCTTCTTTTATTAAAAGCATGGGCAAGAGGTTTTGAGTATAAGGACACTATTTTAAACAAGAAGTATCCTGACTCCATGCTTTAGCAAGGAAAATTTGAATCTATAATTTTCCTGTCACATGTAACCAACATATTGGCATATGAAAAATGACATAAATATTTATAAATTAATGCCAGTGTCCCAGACCAGGTCTAAGCAAATCCTTCATGTAGGACAAGAAAAGCATATTAAACCCCATAGTACAAAGGTGCTAGGGCGTTCCTCCGCTGGGAAAGGTTCAAGGAGAATGGTGTCATATCTGATGTCTGAAAATTTGAACCAGTACATGTTATTGAGGAAGTCAGAACAGAAAGGTAGATGCTGTACAAATATAGAAGAGCTAACACATACAGCAAGACCAAAGAACAAATGACATACGACACTAGGAACATATAAAAGGTCCTAATGCATGCCTATCTTATCACACTAAAATGGAAATTAACCACAATAAACATCTCTATGAAGTAGGAAATCAGAAAATAGTAGGAAAAAAAATGAGAAAATAAGAAAAGAATAAATAGAAGAATTATTTAAGTACACTTAATGTTTCATATACTTGAAGTGGTCACCTTAGATAGATCATTTGTGATTGTACTGCTACAAACTTGGAGGATAAATTCTAAGTCAGTATTATTACACATAATAAGCTATGCATCAAAATCTCAAGTTAAAGAAAATTCAATAAAAAAATAATATAAATAAGAATAGTTAGATGGATGACATAAGATTAGCAATAAAGGTACTCAAGCTAAATTGAATGGAGATTCAATTGACATTCTTTCAAACAAGTAGTATATGGATTGGGGTAGTCTGAGAACATCATATCACATAGGTCATGAATGTGGACATAAGTGGTTCATTATAGTAAATATATAAAAAATAGTTCAAAATTCATAATTATTAACAAAAAATTAAGGAAATGGACAAAAAAATAATCGTAAACTTAGGTGTCTATTAAAGGGATAATATTAAAATTTTCAGCTGGATAGTGTACATATGCATGATCTTAAATGGAAACTCCCATTACTTTAACTTTAGCAATCAAATTCAATTGACATTTATTAAATCCATAAAAAATAAAATTTAAAAATTTAAAAAAAATTTAAAAAAAAAACATGTCATTTCTTAGACAGCATTTCCCAAGCACAAGCAGCATTCTTCATGTTTGTAGCCTTAAGTCAGTACAAGTGTTGTTATGTACGAGTTAGCGAACTTCAAATTCTTACTGCATAAGGTGTCAGTTTTTAGTTTTTGCAAAGGTTGTCAGATAACCATTGTATACTTCTCTCCCACAAACTTACCACTGTAACATATTTAGTTTTTCATGATTATGATACCCAAGTCCTGAACATGCAAAATAGCCAATGGTACACAAATAATTCAAAATTTCAACTTCAGCAGTAACCGACGACATGAATATGACTATGTTTATATTTTTGCTGGAAATCAGCATTGAAATATATCTCATTTCACTGACCTTGTCTGTTTTTGCGCCTCCATTACCACCATGTTTTACCGACCAAAGAGAGGTTCCTTTCCTATCATACTCGATCCTAATAGAATCAATGGCAGCTCCATGGGTGATAACTATCTGCCGTACAGTACTGTAAACCCCATCATCCCATGGAACTCCTCCTTGCCCTCCCCATGGACCCACCAATATAGGCCCCTTATCAGTCCCCTCCTTAAAACTTAGCTACACAAAACAACAATAAACTCAAATCCTTCAGAACATCGGAAAAACAGAAACCTAATTTGAGAATTAACAACCACTCACCATGTTTCAAGGATTCGGCTCCAATCTCGAGTTCCAAGTTCTAACCCTAGCATTGGGACATGGTTTTATAGCTAGTGAAGAGGAGAAAAGATTTATTCGCAGTTCCATCAACAAGAAGGAAAAATTCATGTAAAGAAGAAGATGAAATTCGATGGTGTGACAACCCATCTCGAAAATTGCTTTCTTTTTTGACGATTCTCAAACATTCACGATGGAAATTTAAAGAGATTGTTCCGGTTGGAGATGAAAGAAGTTCTTGAAGGCAATTGGGTGTCGTTTTCGGAATATTTGGAATGGTATGGGCATCGCAGGGTGCAAACATCTCCATCTCATCCTGCACTGACACGCTACCTTGTCCTGCTCTGCTCCTTCGTCGGCCACGCAGGCTCTACTTCTCTTCACCATCTACTTCTTCTCACCTTCGGCTTGCCGGCATCGTCATGGTTCCGTCCGCACGCAGTTGATATTAAAATTTCAGAACCAAAAACTAAGTAATAAATTTGATTAGAAAAAGTATAAATAGTGATCAACGGCATTGGGTTACCTCGCTGAGTAGTGGGTCTGCATCTTTATGAACTGGTCCGGGATTGAATCCCTCCTCTTACAAGATGTGGATGTAGTTGTGTTGAATAGGTTCCACACTTACCGTCTATCCTAACTTCCTCCTTTTTTTTCATCAATTAAATTTTATTTAATAAATAATTTTAATAATTATTTCAAAAAATCTCCAATTTTAATATTTTGTTATAATAGAAAGTACAAGAGCATGATTATGTTATACTAGTTGTCATGGTACATGATCTACTAACTTTACCTATGTTTACAATAGCATCGAAGTGCAGGGATATTGGATGACAAAATAAGCCGGTTGAACCAAGCTTCTTTGGAGATGTGTATATGCTTGAAGTATTGGTTCAATGCCAAAGGTAGACTACAAGATCAAAGAAAACATGACATAAGTAGCGACATTGGAGAAGACATAACAACAACTAAAAGCTCGGACCAGGAATAATGTTTAAGGACTTGACTTGATATTACAACTCCGCCTATGCAAGTGTATACGAGCGTAGCCAGTCCTAAGCCCCGGAAATGGAGGAGGTTTGCGGTAGGTTAACAATCAGTGTAAAATCTAGTCACACTTATGATATGGATTCTTTGGTATTTAACCTTGGGGCATGCCCACTCAGCCACGCGCTACTTTGGTGCCCGGATGTAATGTTACATTTTATGTGCTTTTATTGTTAGCTAAAGTGTATATTTTGTGCTTCTTATAGACATCTTCAAGTAACACTCAACCAGGGGAATATGAAGGTGCAAGAAATGGAGATGATGGTGGTGATCCTCAGCTTATTTAAACACTTGTACTTTTGTTATTTTATTTTGCTTGCCTAAATTGGTGATGTCCTAAATACTTACACAATGATATTTGTTGATGTATTAGACACTTATGTATTGTTATTTTTTATTTATAATATATTTTATTAAAATGTAAGAGATTGTTATTTTTAAAATATATTTGAATTTACGATTTGATGGTTACAGGTTCAATGAATTACCTATGGAATACCCATATTTTTTTAATTTTAATATTAAAATTACCCAGGGATTACCTAGGGATCTCATATTATTAATAATAGATTTACACAGGGATTACCTAGGGATTCCACATTATTAATAAGAGATTTACCCAGGGATTTTCCAGGGATTTATTCTGGGTATTACAAATAATTTACCCAGGGATTTCCCAAGGCCTATCCGTTAGTAATTCTTGGTTTTTTATCGAATCCTAGGAATTAATTACCCAGGGATATAAATTATTTACCCACGGATTTGTCTGTGGGTAAGTTACCCACGGATGAAAAATTCTGTGGGTAATGGTTTACCCATGAGCGATTAAGCTAGGGATCACCATCCGTGGGTAATCCCTGGGTAAGATGTATTACCCAGGGATTTTTACAGTTTTACCCACGGATTTGTATGTGGGTAAATCGTTGTTTTCTTGTAGTAATGAGCAAAGTGTTCCATCACATCGTCATATGAGTGTGAGCGAGTATAGGCAGGGGTTCCCGCATCATGGACAAGTGCGGGTAAAGAAGTTAGTCCCACCACATCGATGTCTGGATGTGGTGTGATAGATAAAAAAGGGTTTTTGCATCTTAGGGGTTGTTTGGTTGCCCGTATTTCAAATTACAGTGTATTTCAAATTATATGTAACTAAAAATGCTGCATTTTCTTTTACATCACTGGCGTTTGGTTAGATGTAACTGGAAATACTGTATATATTTTTTGTTTGTTTGATTTGATGTAAGTTAAAGGATAAAGTTACCATGTAAGTGGGGTGGTAAGATTACCCCCATTATCTATTATTATTACTAATTAGTTAATACGCTACATAAAAATTACTTTTAACTGGAATAAATAATCTAATAAAATGTTTATTAAATTTAAAACATTTAAAAAATATTTAAAAAAATCGCCATTAAATTTACATAACAAGTAATATTTTCCATCTCACAAAATTAGATTTAATTTCACTAATCAAACCATTCAATGAATTCAAAGATAATGAAAAATATGAGATCTAAAAATAACATCATTGTCATTGTCCAGACAACCGAAATTACAACATTGCAATTGTCCAAACAACAACCGAAATTACAACATCATCCTACTTGTCCAATTAAAATAAAATACACTATTGTTCTAAACATAACATTATAGTAAACATGGCAAGACAAAATAACACAATAGTAACACCCAACGGTGTTATAACAACTCATGCTCGACGACCACCCCACAATTGATCAATAAAATCATCCATCCAAATGCAACAAAGGGAATTAGTTTTGTTCATAAACTCATTTGCTAAAGAAAGATTTTAAAGCAAATAGTCATATGCTCGTCCAAGATCATATTCTATTGATATGCCTAATGCGTGCTCCGCAAGTACACGGGTCGGACAAGTAATACAGTGGACTTTGAAGAGTCAAGTATCGATCCTCAGGGACTAGAAACTAAAAGTACTAATCGTCTATGAACTAGATGAGCTAGAGTTGGTGTTGATGGTTACTAATCTTAATCTAAACCTAGAAAACAAGAGTAAGATGGAATATGATGAATCGCGAGACAATCAATCAAGAGAGGGGTATCCGGGCGGTGTTTCCCCCTTGGACTCTCCAAAAGATAGATGAGGAGTATTAATGCCGGTAATTGCAACAAATTGGACCAAGGGTTCCTAGAATGCTTTCACTCCCTCTCTTAAGGCGAATTACTAATCTCAGTACCCTCACTGTGTGATGTTTAAGGGGACCTTTTACTTGGAAGGACTGTGGGAAAGGATACTAGGGATTCCAACTTCTAAATGCTCAATCTCTCGGCGCATACACAATCCCCTCTATTGGGGTATGCCTGCGCACGGGGAGGCGTTCGCTTCTTCCCCCGGTACGTCGGATTAAATGATCTGTGTTGTTGCAACGTAGATCAACAATACAATGAATGACTCCCAATAAATCTAAATAAAAGATGCAACTACTAACATTAATGTAACATCCTGAATTTTCTAAGTAAATAAATCAGAAAATTCTCGAAAATTAATGAGATTAATTAGCACGAAAAATAGATTAATTATTTTAAAGCTGAATTAAAGGAAAATCGAGGATTAATAAATTTAAATCCAGCCTCGCAACTATGGGCCTATGGAAGGCCTTATTGGGCCAGGCCACTTACACTTGGAATAGTTGGAGGTGGATGGTAAAGATAACCTCGGTTAATTAATTTGGAGATTTCTTAAGTATTAATTAATCAAGATTAATTAAGTAGGAGAATCAAACAAATGTTCGAGTTCCGATAAAGTAGATCGGGCGAGTCAAAAGCCGATATTCGCGTATCTGATTTGACGAGAGACAGACCCCGTGATGTTACAGTGCATCCATGCCGCTAGAATCATTGACTCGGGATTTCCAGATCTAGGTCGATGAATTATTAAAAAGATAATATTAATTTAAGGGCGACGTAACATATAGGAGATTAATTAAATTAATGGATTGAGGCGACATAAAGTTAGAAGATAAGTTTAATTAATTAAAGGTTAAGATAATGTAAAGTATAGAAATTATTAATATGTTAAATGATATAATATTAGATATTAGATTATAAAGGGTAGACCTAAGTTCAATTGAAAGGGAATTGAATTGAAATCGAGAGGATCGTACTCTTCTTCTTCTCTTCTTTCTTCTTCCCTACTCGCCCCCGCCGCCTACCTTGCCCCGCGCTCGCCACCTACCGACCGCCGTAGCCCCCTCCACCCTGAGCGCGCCCACGCCACCGTAGCAACGCCGCCTGCACACCCGAACAACGCCTCCGCCCTTGCGGGCCGATCCCTCACCGCTTCGAGTCTTGAAGCCGCACCGCGCCGTTGGAAGCCCCTCGTCGCCCGCCCCTCAGCCTCGCCGCGCCTCTCTTCCAGTCACCGGCGATCACTTATGTGAGCCATACCAGCAGCTGCAGTCTGCTCTCCGCCTCGGCCTACTCCGGCAGGCCCCTTGCGTCGCCTCTTTTCTAAGATCTGGCGAGATCCCCTTTGACTGCAGCCTGTCTTCCTCCCTACAGTGAGCCCTAAGTTTTGGGGAAAATCCCCATTTTAAATAACTAGCATGAAAATATTAAACCTAAATTGATATCGTTGGAATTTAGGGATGAGATACTATGATTGTATGCTTATATGGAAGGGATTGAAGTAGTTTGAGATGTATGAGTTGTATAATAGTTAAGTTATTTGGTTGTGAGCATGTTTGTATTAATTTTCAGTGCCCTATAAATAGGGGAGGTACCGCCGAATTTTCATGAAAAACTCTAAGTATAAATGTCCTATTAGTGTTCATGTTAGCATGCTTAAGTGTTATTAGTTTTCTTGATTAGTATGCTTAAGTGTCACATGCCTTAGATTAAAGGAAAGGGACTAATTAATCTTGTTGAGAGGCATGTTAGAATGTGAAAAGCGTGAGTTAAGATTTAATCGGGCATGATATGCATTTATCATATTTCTAGACGATATAGCTAAAGTATGAAAATATGAATCTCGTATTTATTTTGTTACTATTATTATTAATAGGAAAGGGTAAAGGTCTCGCGGGAGCATCAGTAGGACCGAGCCAGACCTAGGAATTAGCGAAGGACTTCAGGTGAGGGGACATCTCCATAAGTATAGTTTTTATTCATGTATTCATCGTGATTCGGTTTTCTCGTATTCTTATAAGTTTTATATCGGTTGTGAATGCCGATGGATTTTATCGCTATAGTTGCATAGTGATTTCATGATTGTTTAATTGATTAAATTTTAAAGAGCATGAGAAATGGTAAAGTGAAACTCTAAGGGGTAGATAATGATTATTTCATGTATCATAGGCTGTACCTTAGTTAATTATGTATGAGGGATCCAACAGGGCTCAGGATAGAGCCCAGATATTAAGTAGACGATACCGGGAAAAGAAAGGGACTTTGTTTTCAATCGTTTTTCTTAAAACAAAAATGTTTGTGAAAGTCGTTCTTTTTATAAAACCCTCTTTCTGACTCTTGTGACTGCCCGTATTGGATACAAGATTGATACTTTACGTACACATGTAGATATATACCGCTGGTCGTCAAGTACCGGGCTCATAAAGATGTATACCGCTGTTCCCGGTCATCAAGATCATGTAGATGTATACCGTTGTTCCTTGATGGGAGTTGGAGTTCTTTCAGAGACATTCGAACTAGGGGTGCATGCTTGTATGATACGAGGCCATTGCATATACATGTTTATTATATGCTTGATATGATGTGAGATTGCATCTGTGCCTTCTTCGGATTTCTGATTGTGTTAGCATGCTTATCATGATTTAAGATAATTATGCTGACCCTCATGATTTATATTTGTATATGTTCATGTACTAGTATTTTAGTACAGTTTCTATTGAGAGACGGGTATGTATAATACCTGGCGGAGTTGTCTTTACTCACTAAGCTTGTATAGCTCAGTCCCTTCGGTTATTGTTTTTCTATTACAGGATCTAGACAGGGATTTGGGTAGTAGCTCGTGTCACGAGTGAAGATCGAAGTCTAGCTGGCTCTTGCGTACCTTTTATCTTTATGTTTAGTCTTGTCGGGTTGTATTTGACATTATCTATGTTTGCTTCCGTGTATTTGGGGTCGTAGTTGCCCAAGACATTATATGTTGTATTCTTTATGACTCTGATGTGAATATTACTACCGGTGTGTAACTAGATTTGCTTATGTCATATTAACTTTATTTGAGTACTTCATTGTGATTAGATTATTAAGTTTACAGCTTTAGGCATAGGATACCTTTCTGATATGGCTGGTGTGATATCTGTCTCGGTAAAGAGATGGGTGTTACAATTAATATCCACCATCAAACATTAAACATTGGTCCAAGGGGTCCACATACCCGAATACCTAGGAAGTTAGCCTTCAATGGAGGAAGAAGACAAATATAAAACAACAATGGAGACAAAAGTATTCATAATGAAAGTAAAGGCTTCCTCCACTGTCGGTACTATGCGATGATCGTATACCTGGCCCCTTCCAAGCCTCGCTGTTAGGAAGGTAAAAGGGTATCTTCACGCTTTGCTCCAAGATGCTTGATGATGTCGTAGATGTGGAAGATGATGGTGGATCAATGGAAGAGCCCCCAAAGGTGTCTCTAGAACCAAAGATCTCTTTCCAAACCCTAGATCCCTTTATTTATATGTCCCCACGATTCTGAAGAGATCTGGACTCATTTAGAAATGACTTAACCTTTTAACTGGGTTTAGACCAGACGGTTCCATCTGGGTAGCAAACGGTCCTGTCTGTGGGCTTCCTGATAATTTCCCAAAGGCAGACAGTTCAGCCTGAGTAGCAGACGGTTTCGTTTGTCGGCTTCCTGGTGATTCCTCAAAGGTAGACGGTTCCGTGTATTACACCAAACTGGACCGTCTGGTGTAGGAAGATTGCACAACCTAGGGTTTGCGGGTCACTAGGTGGTCGTCTCTGAGCTCGTCTGTTTTTCTAGCGATTTGAAAGCTCTCATTCCAGATTAGTTTTTGTCAGACGGTCCCGTATGACTTTCAGACAAGATCGTCTGGTTTTGCATTGCAGCCTATTTTCTTTGACTTGATCAAAATCGCTTCATATTTTGCAGATGCCCTCAAATCACCTACGGTATGTCTTAATGAGTAAAACAATTATGAATTATGTACTGGAAAGTTGTAATTCATCTAATTCTCATACTACATATGTACTAAAATGGTACACGAATATGGTAATCAAACACTTATCAAATATCTCCACACTTAAACATTTGCTTGTCCTCAAGCAAAGAAAAAAAGAAAGTGAAAAAAAATTATAAGGGTTTTGACCTCTAGCTAAAAGTTATACAGTTGCACTTTACTCAAGGTTCATCATTGATGTGTGTGTTTTCCTAGTTCGGCCCAAGACTTAGATTAATCCGGTGACATTTGTCATTACAGTTCTAGACAAAGCTTATTCACCCACATACCACGTTTTTAAGTCTTAGAGAGGCAAGTATACTCTCAATGGACTATAGAGGGCTTTTGGGACTCTATGGACAAACAATTGACCCCTAGTGCAATAGTGGTGGACAAGTTCGAGAGGTATAAATCAAACAAACTAGAAACTTTGCTCTCTCATTTTTCTTTTATATTTATTCCGGTAGGGCATCCCTAATGGATCCGACTTTTCGGGACTAATGTGGAGTGTAGATTTTCCTTTTTGGAAAGATGCACATGATGATTAGACACCAGAACACCCAACCTACTCGGAAAATTACAACTCTACATGATTGTGTTCATGCCAACAAGAGATTTTTTGACTTGAAGAATACCTTGATTAGGTGCCCGAACCCCAAGCTACTTCATCATCAAGATCAGCGGGACATTGTCAATATATTTTTACAACTCCTATGTACACTTAACATTTTATTTACACTCTTACTTATCCACCAAGATAAGTAATAAAGTCAAAAGCTTAAACTACTGTCACGAAATCTCTTGGAGCCATTGAAGGTGATACTTAGAACTCTCAATCAGAGAAACATGGTGATGGGTTATCTATTGTCACTAACAAATGTTTTTGTCACAAGGATGTTCTCTAATTGTCCATGGTGTCTCCTAGGAGAATTAGCAAAAATTTGTGCTGATATGGTGCCACCAAGAGAAAAGCAAACTGAGCAAAAATTTTAAGCATGCCATCATCGGTCTATGTTAACATGGATTCATTCGAAGATGTGCAATGAATTTCTAAACACCTATCTCCACACTTAAAATTTTGCGATGAATTTAAAAAGATTTGAGCTTGGAAGCTACTACCCTCTCCCCCTAAAAAATAGTGCATTGTCCCCAATGCACCCATTAATACTTGTTGATAAGAAAGGAATAATATAGGGGGTAGGGTAAACTGAGACTTCCCCGATTATATTGAGTGGAATTCCTCGATCGTAGGAGCCTGGGGGGAAAGTTTAGTTCGAGCGCAACACATGACCTTTCAAAATTTGTGAAGCAAGGAGGGGGTGATTATAGCATCAGAAAGATAAGAGAAAAAATAAAGTCATAAAACACTAAGAGATATAAAAATAACAAGTGAGCAGGGATGAACCCTTGCACGCTAATACAAAATCATAGGAGATTTCCTGATCAAAATCAAACTACTCTACATTGGGAGAAATAACTGGTGTGGTCGTGGATAGAACAGAAGGTAGTGTAGGAGCTGTAATAGGGGGAGATGGTGGTGCCGGGGCGATGGCTGGCTCTAGAGGAGGAGCTGGAGGAGCTGGAGCAACGACGTTATCAGGGAAGCGCGCAAAGATATGCTGTAAATCGTGTTGCATCCTCTCCTATATTGTGCTCAGACTCTGTAGTATCTCAAACAGGCGTTGTTAGCCAGTGAGGAGCTTCTCTATCCGCGGGTCAAGAGGCTAGGAACTGGGACGTAGTGAAGCTGGAGGGGAGTCGTCGGATGATGATGATGCGGTGTCGAC
Organism: Dioscorea zingiberensis; assembly: GCA_026586065.1. NCBI lineage: Eukaryota > Viridiplantae > Streptophyta > Magnoliopsida > Dioscoreales > Dioscoreaceae > Dioscorea > Dioscorea zingiberensis. The sequence goes on from CM048826.1 coordinate 23,444,902, forward strand.
ACTCTTCTCCTCTATCGGAGTGGGGTCTTCCCTCGAATCCTACTGAACAAGCCAGAGTCCCTCAACGATGCGCCTGATCATCCCCATAAGAACAAGCGTGCTGGCTCCTAGGGGGTTAACTGTGAATAGGCGGGTCATGTTCCGTATCCCTCGGAGCATGCCCATGCCTGCAACCAGCTGATAATGCCTGAAGTCGTAAATACTGTCCCTGGTGAGATAGAAAGTCGGCTAGGAGGTGGCCAAGGTGCACAGAGCGGCGGTGGATCATGCTGCAGAGTATATACTTGTCACACTACGTGATCAATCCTGTGCTATCGGCGCGACCTGCGATGGAGCGACTGATCAAGGCCTAGATGTATCTATGTGCTTGGTTGATGATGAAGGAGGCTTTCTTCTAGTCAACACTGCCCCTAAAAGTGATGGATTGCTAGAACCTGGTGGGGTATACATCTCCAGGTAACTCCACTGCCAATGCGTCATACTCTGGTGAGTTGACGAAGGTGTGATCATAAAGCTCCATGGCGAGCGAGAACTCTATGAAGCTCATCTTTTGCATCTCTCTCGCTTGCTGAAATCTAATGGCGTCCTTCTTGCCCATAGTGAAGTGGGAGTTGTCAACCTCAAAACAGCTAAGGATCTCTAATACGAGCTCCTTGTACACCGACTGATCGATCGCCTGGAGACGATCCCATCCTCCAAATGAGACTAGCTCTCTGACCTTATGTTCTAGTTTAATCTCCTGTAGTACATCACAATCTATAATGCATGTCTTTATGAACTCTTTGGTGGACAGCTGTTTATATTTGGCCTTGAAACTCTTCTTGAGAACTCTGGGGCAGAGGAGGAGCTCCCCTCTTCTCTCTTGCGCTTGGTGACGACTTTTGTTCGCAGGGGCATCTGCAAAATAGAATTAGAGAGAGAAAATTGGATTAGCATTAAAATGAAGCGCGGGAATTCCCCAGATTTGTCAGAAATTTAAACTACTATACGGGCGTCTGAAATATCAGGTCCTTCCGCCTGATAGCATAAATCCTCAAAACCACCCCAGTTGGTACTAGTTTGTGGTCCCGCGTGAAGTCCAAACTGGACCGTCTGGATATATAATTCTTGCGAATGCCTGAATTTGTACCAGTTTGCGGACTCATGTGCTTTACCAGGCGGTTCCGTCTAGCTCACCCATGCAAGCCAGGCGAGGCTTTAGTGTACTCAGGTCTCGTTTACAAGTTAGGGTGCAGTAAACTAGGTGGAAAACTTTCTAATTCATGCAATGTCAGACAAGATGGACAATCAAATTGAGTTTGCATGCCCTAAACCACATGGTAATCCATTCAACATCCTAATTTTGTGCCCTAAAGAATTCTTCTATCAAAAATTACAAGCTTTTGAAAATATCTGAAAAAACATAAGAGTATCCAAATAAAGAGGAACACAAACATGTGTACAAGGTGTTCCTAAATATGTCATGATCGAATCAAGTGCATTGGTCAAAGATTGATTTTAGTTAAGGTTTCTTTTGAAAATTTCATATATAAAGAGATCTTAACATAAAATGGATTTCTTTTGTCTTCCATTGCTGATTCAAGATTTCAAGGGACCAAAGTAATCATGACGAAGACACTTATACTCATCAGCAATATTTTCAATCTAACTTCTCTACTCGTTGACAAGATTTATCCTCAAAATACAAATAATATGCTTTCAAAAGAGAGAGAAAAAAACAATTTTGAACAATGATCCAACATTTACTCATATAACAACTCCATCTAGTATAGTAAGCAGATTCAAAATAGAATCATCATGCCCAACAAGATGAAAGCACCTTGTTATGAACAAAACTTCCATGCTAATCTCCAACACCTAAAAAAAATGGTAACATTTTCTCTTTATTTAAACTAATAGCACATAAAATCAATTTATTCTACAAACAAAAGTAATACCCTTGTTCCTTTTCCCTCACAAATTTCCAACATGCAAAAAAAATAATAATAAGAAAGAAAAACAGTATCTCCAAAAGAACAAAGATCTAAAAAAACAAGAGATCCCATAGCTCTCATCTCCAACACATCCAGAAAATCAATAGAAATCAAGAGGATTCCATGACTCTCGTCTCCAACACATCCAAAAAATCAACAGAAAAAAAACAGAGATCTAAAAGACCAAGAACCAGAATCCCTAAAAGAAGCCCTAAAAGTCCCAAATTTTTCAAGATCCTATCAAACCAAAAGCATCAACAAAGAAGTGAGAGTAAAAAATTTGAAAAGCGAAAGGGCTCTTACAAAGAGGTCGGAGATCGGGAGAGAAGTGGTTACCGAGAGGGAGAAGCCACAGGAAACCGAGGGTGAGAGGAGGACGCTCGAATTTGAAAGGTAATAGAAGCCACAAGAAAGAAGCGGATGCCAAGAGAGAGAAGCAGATGGGTGTTTGCTAGGTGATTTTAACCTAAGTGTTATCGATCCTCAGGGAGATGGAAGTACTAGTACCCACTATTCATCTACTATCTAGTCTATCCAAAGGTGGTTGCTTATGCTAATTCTAAACTAATCAATTGAAAACACAAACAAGGGAATCGAGTTGCTCTTAAGGTCAAACAATCATAAAAGGAGGATGCTCGGACAATTGAATCCCCCTTGAACTTCTAAAAGATGAATGCTACTCTCTATCTCGACACTTGGTTGATCCTTGGCCAAGGGTTCCTATGGTGCTTTCGCTCCCTCTCTTGAGGCGAGTTACTAATCCTAGTGCCCTTACCGATGATGTTCTCGGGAACCTATATCTTGGAAGGATTATGGGAATAATACATCTAAAGGACTCGCTCTCTTTAGTACCCGGGTTCCCGGTATACTTACATTAATCCCCTCTATTAGAGATAGTCTACACATGGGGAAGCGTTCGCTTCTTCCCCCATATGGACTACAAAAATCCCTCCTGGCTCTCGCAACGTAGAGGGATTAACTTACATTAAAACATCCAAACTCAATGAGATTCAACCAAACAATCAAAGATAGAGAGATAACATTAATTAAAACATGTCCAAGGGTTCATCAATCATCCAAGCATCTACAAGATTAGCCCTCCATAAAAGGGGCAACAATCCAAAATAAAGGAGACAAACAAGGAAATCATAAGGAATAACACTAATGCATACACCGTTGATGGCTTCCTTGATCCTCTTCCAATGATTTCCCCTCTTCTTGCTCCAATAGCTTCAAGATGAGAATCTCCAAGCTTTCCCCAAGCTGCTTCCTCTCCTCCTAAACCCTCATTAGTCGGCTTTTATACCTCTAGGGTTTTAGGGGTGAGATTTACCAATTTGTCCCGCTTCTAGGTCTGCAGATTCGCTGAAATTTACAATGTACGGGCCCATATACGGGCGTATATCAGCCCATATACGGGCCAGCCACCTCCATACGATCCCGTATAGTGGCCCGTATTCCCTTTAGGTACCAGTATACGGCCATATGTCAACTCGTATAAATGCTCGTATGGGCCCTTCTGGGTACTCTGAGGTCCCGATTTCAATGAATAGGGTACTTAGCTACTAAGATGGTTACAGCTCTGCATGGTTGTGTTCATGCTAAGTAATGATTTTTCGAATTGAGGGGCACTCTTATAGGGAGCCGGAACCCCAAACTACTTCATCAAAATAAGTAGCGGAACACTGTCTTTATTTCTTCGCGACTATTATGTATAACTATTTTATTCTCTCCCTACTTGTCCACTAGGTCATATTATGAGGGGTTAATGAATTGAATTAGTGCCACAAGATCTCTTGGAGCCATTAAAAAGAATGTGTTTAGCTATTAAAGTAAAAAGAACATGGCAATGGGTTCTCTATTGTCTCTAAAAATCATGAGTGTTACAGAGATGCTCTTTAAATGGCCATGGCATTTTATAGGAGAGTTTAATAAAATTATGTGCCAAGATGGTGCCCTAGAGATAGAGTGTGCCAACATGTTTCCTTAAGGCCTTGTCGAGGCATGCTAGTCATGAAAAATTTAAGAATTTGCAATGAATTTCACTAATAGCTACGTATCTCCACACTTAAAGTTTTGCTATGGATGTACAAAGATAAAGGATAGGTAGCGACCCATCTCCACACTTAAAAGTGTACATTGTCCTCAATGTACGCAATAATTCAAAAATTAAGTATGCATGGAGAAAGGTGAACTAAAACTTCCCTGGTTAATTTGGTGTGCCCATCGGTTTCCATGAATTGGTGCTTGGCGACTATCGGGGAATGTTGATATAAGTTCCACTTCTGCAAAGCAAGGGAAAGATCATCATAACTCCATAGAAAAGAATGGGAAAGCAACAGAGTCCATAGAAAATAAACATAAGGATAAGTGTAGCAGGGTGATGCCCTTGCTAGCCATACATGGTGCAAGAAAATAAGATCATAAGTCCAATAAACAAGAAATATAAAAAGTACACAAGAAAATAAAGTCTCATCAACATAATGAAAAAGAAATATCCAAGTCCTCAGGCTGCTGGGTCATCTGTTGGTGCCTCGGGTGCTGTGCTAGGGGGTCCCTGTGCTGGAGGAGGTGCAAATGATGGGTGCCCGTGGATGAAGATAGATAGCTCTGTGAACCGGTCGCCCAAGCGGCGCTGCTCCGTGAGAATCGTATCCTGGGTGGCACGAATGTCCGAGATCTGCTCCTCCAGCAGCTCGAATCGGCTCCTACTCGCTGAAGATAGAAGCTCGCCTGTGGGAGATGGGATGTCGAAGTCCTCTGAATCGGACTCTTGGTCATCCTCAGAGCTGTCGGCGCTCTGGCCGACCAGTGTGTAGCGGCTCTCGGAGTGCTTGACGAGCCCTATCTGGCATAAAGTGCTCATCCCCAGGCCGGTCATGAGCTGGAGTCTCTCCATGCCCTCCGTCTTCTCCTCGAGGCCCATTCCAATGATGAGGCAGGTAATGTAGGGCCCTGCAGTAATGGTCTTCAATCGGGTTTGGGTCCTTTGGTGAACCAAGTAATCAGCGAGTACGTACCCTAAATGGATAGGTACCCGCTCAAAATTGCTGTAGATGATGAAAAGGTTGGTGACGGTAACCTACCCGGTGCTGTCATCTCGCCCCGCGATGGAGCTGTGCGTGGATGAAGCGGTGGACCGGATCAGACATGAGGGATGCATTCTGGTTCCTATAGCATCCCCCGAACTGGAGCCAGTAGCACGTGGGTGTGATGATGTCCTCGGGGAAGGAAGTGAGGAGGCGAGTGTGGAAGGTGTCCTTATCGTAAAATCCCATGAGCATCGAGAAGCGGATGTAGCTCATGGTTCTCTTCTCCCCAAAAATCTGAAAGGACACCGCCGTGAGGTAGCGCTCCTGGATGGCACTCCGATCGGCCTCAAACGTGCTCAGGACCTCGAGAGTCGCCTCGCGGAAGGTCTCGTGGTTGATGGAGAACACCCTGTCCCATCCACCAACAGTAAACATGCTCTGCACTCGGTCTGCTATCCCAAGCTCGGTGGTCACTCCCCAATCAATGTACCGCGTTCACCCAAAGGGCTTTGCAGCTAGCCTTTGGTATCTGTGGAAGAAGCGCTCCTCTTCGAAATGCGGTGTAGTGGAGGAGCCTTCCCCGGTCCTTCGCTTTTTGGATGCTATTACTTTCCTCGGTATGTCTACAAAACAATCGAAAAGGGTGTTAGTACGAATGGGAGTATTGAAGAGATTAATCAAACAAAAATTTGCGCACTACGGCCTTGATGGGCCCTATATGGGCATCCAAACCGGGGGGAGGGGGGGTATACGGCCCGTATGACCCTACCTGGGAGTCATACGGGGTTCCATACTAGTTGTATATCAACCCGTATAAGTACACCTGAGGGCCATACGGGCTGTTATACAACCCGTATAAGCCTGGGGGCGACGGTGCCAACCCCCAACAACATACACACCCTCATTTACATGTCATTCACCCCCATTTTTCTTCCTAAACTCTAAACATGCCTTAAATCAATGCATTCCCATAAAAATTTGACGCAAAAAGGCATATAATCATCTCAAATCCATTCAAAATACATTCATTCAATCCCTAGTGTTCTAAAGATGGTGATGATGGATCAAATCGACAAATTAAAGCATTAGAGATCATACCTAAAGAGAATGAGTACCCAAATCAAGAGTATTGACGAGGAGAGGACTCGAGTCGACATGGGGGAGAGTAGGGTCGGCTAGGCTTTGTAAAAGGAATGGGGAAAGTTATCTTTATAATGCCCAAATCCTGTCGTATATGGGCCCATATACGGGCTGTATATCAGCCTGTATACGCCACAGGCTGGGCTATACGGCCCTGTATACGGGCCATATGACAGCTCGTATACCCCACTCGAGGGGTCATACGGCCGTATGACACCCCGTATGGGCCTGGTTTTGGCTTATGCAACCAATCCATGACACCATTCGAATCTGCCTCATACTACATAATGACAATTATGAATCTAGGGCAATGAATGGATTGACAATCAGCAAGATGGTACAATATATTATGACAACGGACATGAAACATCTCATTCATTTATTCCAAACACATACAATCTAACTAATCAAAAGAAATTGTAACTAAAGAAAAGTTCTAGGACTTGGGTTGCCTCCCAAGAAGAGCTTGTTTAACATCACTAGCTTGACGTACCTGCACCTTACCTCATGGGGGTTCAAATACCTTGAAGCTTTCATTGGCTCCTCCCTTAAAGCATTGTCCGAATAAAAACATTCCCAAGTTGGCATAAATTAATCTATTGTTATTCTCCATACCTGGGCTTCCTTTGGAAGTGTTCTAAGCCGATGGTTTATGCTTACCCCCTTTTCTTGCACCTTCTTCTAGCATATTGTAGGTGGAATGAATTTTTGCTTCTTTTTCTTGACTTTCACCGTTTCTAGCTTTGATGGAATGGAATTTCCTTGGACTTCCTCCGAGTGTCCCTCTTGTTCCCCCAAATAGGGGTATAGTGGATCCACCATTAGCAACTCCTCTACACACTCGGAGGTGATTTCATCCACCTTGTCATATAATACGAGGTATCATATTGGGTCATTGAGTGCCGCATTGCGTCGGGCAATTGAAATACGACCTCTTGATCTCCCACTCTCAAAGCAAGCTTACCTTGTGCATAATCTTCCAGAGCTTGAGCGGTGGCGAGGAAAGGTCGGCCAAGAATGATAGGCACGTTGACCTCATCATCAATATCTAAAAGCACAAAATCTGCAGGGAAAACAAATTGGTTGATCTGAACAAGCACATCTTTAGCTATTCCTTTCGGTCTCCTCACAAATCGGTCGGCCAACTGCAGTGTCATCCCCGTAGGCTTAGGCTCTTCGAGGCCAAGCTTCATGTATAATTTATAGGGCATCACATTAATACTTGCCCCAGAATCCGCCAATGCCTTCTTTGTAACCCCTTCTCCAAGGATGCAAGGGACCACAAAGCTACCCGGATCCTTCAACTTTTTCGGTATAGCTTGTTGGATAACGGCCGAGCATTGAGCATTGAGCGTTACAGCACCCACATCTTCCAATTTCTTCTTGTTAGAGAGGATATCCTTCATAAATTTTGCATATTTAGGCATTTGGGCTAGAACCTCTACCAACAACATATTGATGTGTAGTTGCTTCAACATACCCTTGAACTTCATCAACTGAGCATCCTCTTTGTCTTTTTTTAACCTCGTAGGGTAAGGGACTTAAGGTTGGTATGGGGGTATGGGCGATGTCTCCAAGGGTTTCTCCTTTCCCTTCTTCACTTCCTCAGAATTAACGACGGGTTCAGAATCCGCAATCTCTATGCGAGTGTTTACTTGAGGCTTTAGGACTGAGAGTTCCACCTCATTTCCACTTCTCAAAGTGATGGCCTTACATTGCTCTCCCCGAGGGTTCTCCTCCGTATTGCCCGACAAACTACTTTGGGGTCTCTCGGCTAGAGATTTTGCCATTTGTCCAATTTGATTCTCCAAGTTGTGAACCATGGCTTGTAGATTCTGAATCGTAGTGTCGTTATTTTGCATATATTTCACGATCATCTCCTCCAAGTTAAACTTCTTCTCTTGAGGCTTTGGAGGGTGTTGGAAGTAGGGAGGGTATTCTCCCGCTTGTGGATTTCCATAAGACAAAGCCAGATGGGCCCATTTTGGAGCATATGGTCGATATTGACCATTCGGTTGCCTTGAGCATTCCCCATATATTGTACTTGCTCCATGGCAATCATTTCAGTGCTTGCTATGGGACAATTTGATGCTTCATGCCCTCCCCCACAAGTATTGCAATACATCACCGTAGCCGACCTTGAGCTATTACCGGTTGTCAATAGCTTAATTTTCCTTGTCAATATATCCAACTTTTCACCAAGAATTGGATGAGAAATTACTGCTTTATCCACGGACCCAACTTTTTTCACTTGTTTATCTCTTGTAGACCAATGAGCTTTATTACTAGCCATGTCTTCAAAAATTTGTTCGGTATCCTCCTGGTATTTGTTCCCAATGATCCGCCAGTGGCGGCATCCAGTAATTGTCTAGTCGAGTTGTCCAACCCATTCTAGAATGTTCTGATCTTAGCACAAGGGTCTAGACCATGTTGTGAACAACACTGGAGCAAATCTTTATATCTCTCATAGGCATCCAAAAATGTTTCGGCAGGACCTTGTTTAAATGCGGAGATGTCCAACCGTAGCTTTGCGGCCTTGCTTGGTGGGAAGTAGCGGCCCAAGAATTTGTCTAGCGTCTCGGCCCAAGTACGGATGGAACCGGCGGGTAATGAAGTAAGCCACCTATATGCACCTTCCCGTAAACTGAATGGAAAAAGTCTCAACCGAATTGCATTATCAGAAGCTCCATTGATCTTGAACATGTTACAAATCTGGATAAATTTCGCTAAATGTGCATGGGGATCTTCATCGGGCCTCCCATCAAATTGAGTTGTGTTCTGAATCATGCTCATTGTGCTTGGCTTGATCTCAAAATTGTTCATGTTGACATTGGGAGGGTGAACATTGAACTCCTCCCCAGTGTAATGAGATCCCTCATATTCGGCAACCGTTTGCCTTCTCTCAGCCATAATTGGTACTTCCCTTTCTTCACCAATGACTTCGCAAGGAGTGAAATTTTCCGACCCCGAAGAGGATCCCAGAAGTGCTCCTTCGAACTCTCTCAATCTCCGGTGCAAGGTTCTCTCAATATCACTGTCAACTTCAAACAATCCTTTAGAGTTCTTGCGTGTCATGCAATCGATACCTCGCAAGACATCCAGAAAGTGAAGATTAGTATCCAAAATTTCAATGGAATGAAAAACAAAACAAAGAAAGAAAGTAAAGGAATACAAATAAAAATGACTAAATTAGTAAATTCCTAGCTTTCCTAGTAATCAAATTCTCCCCGACAACGACGCCAAAAACTTGGTGCAATGAAACCGCAAGTGTACGGGTCGTTACAAGTAATAAAGTGGACTTGAAAGTTGGGTTATCTATTCTCAGGGAGATGGAAGTACTAGTACCCCCTATTCATCTACTATCTAGTCTATCCAAAGGTGGTTGTTTATGCTAATTCTAAACTAATTAATTGAAAACACAAACAACGAAATCGAGTTGCTCTTAAGGTCAAACAATCATAAAAGGGGGATGCTCGGACAATTGAATCACCCTTGAACTTCTAAAAGATGAATGCTACTCTCTATCTCGATATTTGGTTGATTCTTGGCCAAGGGTTCCTATGGTGCTTTCACTCCCTCTCTCAAGGAGAGTTACTAATCCTAGTGCCCTTACCAATGATGTTCTAGGGAACCTATGTCTAGGAAGGATTATGGGAATAATACATTTAAAGGACTCGCTCTTCTTAGTATCCAGGTTCCCGGTATACTCACAATTCCCTCTATTAATTGGAGATGGTCTATACACGGGGAGGCGTTCGCTTCTTCCCCCATATGGTCTACGAAAATCCCTCCGGGCTCTCGCAACGTAGAGGGATTAACTTACATTAAAACATCCAATAGACTCAATGAGATTCAACCAAACAATCAAAGATAGAGTGATAACATTAATTAAAACATATCCAAGGGTGTATCAACCATCCAAGTATCTACAAGATTAGCCCTCCATGAAAGGGGGGCAACAATCGAAAATAAAGAAGGAGACAAACAAGGAAATCATAAGGAATAACACTAATGCATATACCATTGATAGTTTCCTTGATCCTCTTCTAATGATTTCCACTCTTCTTGCTCCAATAGCTTCAAGATGAGAATCTCTAAGCTTTCCCCAAGATTAGGCTCTCTCCCCAAGCTGCTTCTTCTCCTCCTAAACCCTCATTAGTCGGCTTTTATACCTCTAGGGCTTTAGGGGTGATATTTACAAATTTGCCCCCTTTCTAGGTCTGTAGATTCACTGAAATTTACGATGTATAGGCCCGTATACGGGCGTATATCAGCCCGTATACGGGCCAACCACCTCCATACTATCTATTATACAGGCTGTATACTAGCCCGTATTCCCTTTAGGTGCCAGTATACGGCCGTATGTCAGCCCATATAAATGCACGTATGGGCCCTTCTGGGTGCTCTAAGGTCCCAGTTTCTCTTGAAATGCTTTCTTTCTTCCGGGGTCCTGGTATTTTTGCCCTGTTTATCAGAATGAATACATTTTAAGTATCGATGGGTAAAAAGTCTTCAAAATTACATGCCAAGCATATAAGAATATGATATATAATTATGCTCAAATGAACACTTATCAACGGCCGTGAATTCTCTCTCCGGCAAGCCAATACCACGATGTCACCAAAGAAGAGGGCCACATCTGAGCCCAAGCCCCCAGCGAAGAGGATGAGTGGAGAGGGCAGCTCTCAACCACCGGCGACACCCATATTTACAGTGCCTATGCAAGCAGGGCGATACTACAGACTTTGCCAGCTCCATTTCGGTGAGGCTTGGCACATAGATTGGGATACCCTTTGAGAGGTGGGTCTTGCCACAGACGTACGGAGATACCTAAAGGTGGGAGGCTTAGGTGTCACCTAGCCATCCGAGAGAGGACGTATAGGGAGCTGACCTTGGAGGTACTGGCCATCTTTACCCTCGCTAAGGACTTCGTCTCATGGGACCGACCTAGTCAGATTGAGTTCCAATTGGGCAGCATTATGTTCCAAATGAGCTACACAGACTTCGTCGTCCGATTGGGACTCTACGATGTCGAGTTCACCACCACTCCAGTGTATCGAGATCTCCGGATTCATAGACCAGCAGAGGAGACTCCGGAGTCCGCTTGGAGGAGGCTTAGCACAAACTCACATTACGACCCTCAGTGGTTTAAGGCCTCCACTCTCCATTCCTCAGCCCTCCGATACATCCATTTGGTCCTCAGCCATTCGATTACAAGACGAGGATTGAGCACAGGAGTCATTAGCACCCGGGACTTTTTGTATTTACAAAGCATGATGGATGGATTCCCTCTCCACCTAGGTTTGGTCGTGGCAAAGCTTCTGATGCATCAGGCATCCGACCCCAGGATCAGAGTGTTGTTCGTAGGTCCTTACATTACTCGATTAGCACGAGAGATGGACGTCCTCTCTGACAAGATTACTGGACGGATACAGATAATCGGGAGATCCATCCCTATCACCATCGGGACCATGCACGTGATGGGGATACTACAGCCCACGCAGACTCCACAGGAGATCAAATACACGGCTATAGGCCCCACAAAAACACAAAACTTAGGAGCCGTTGTGGGACCCAGTACAACACCTCCACCTCCTCCATCACGGACAGTACCTACAGCACCTCCACCACCACCATCAGCCACCACATTCACTGAGGCCGACAGCGCCTTACTTCATTGGTTGGTGAGAGGAGTTGACTACCTCCTCCGACAGTAGGGAGCTGATTATCCATTTCCACCATAGCCTTCTATCCCACCCACGACACAGACAGGAGCGGATCCCGAGGATGCAACCACAACTGATGACGAGGATGCCACCGATGGCGGCAATGGGGATGATTTCTTCAGCTCATGAGTATCTTTTATTTTATTTTCACCACTTTCGTACTTTTTACTTTTATTGAGTCAGTCTATTCATAATGGTCTAGTCTTGTTTATGCTATGGAGCTTCACCTTTTCTTTGCCTTCGATATTCTTCAGGATATATTGAGATTCACACTTGGATCCATAAAGGATGCCCTACCGGTCGGCAAGTCGGATCCATTAGGGATGCCCTACCAGTATAGAAAAGATGGTAGAAAAAGGTATCACCTTTGAAGGGTGAAAGCCGCTCTTGAGTAGTCGGACCCTTGGAATCACAAATGTTCACTTGATAACCTACCAAGAGAAAAGGCTATCTCATTGGATGTATGAAGCTACTACCCCCAGCTAAGAGAGTAGAGAGAAGTAGTTCAGTGAATAAGGTTCAAATTAGTTTGGTCAGACTTGAGTTAATAAGTGGCACCATAGGAAGGGTTACACACACACATGTGGGGAGTTACGGTACAAGGTAAGACCTATCCTTCATAAAAACTTACAGGCACCTGGCATTGTGTTTTCCTGGGTACCGGAGGGACTCCCAACTATTTTGAGATAAGAGATCATGCACTCATCATCTTTTTTGGGATTCCATATATGTCTTTGCTTGAAGACAAGCAAACGTTCAAGTGTGGTGGCATTTGATAAGTGCATTATTATACATATTCTCATTATCATATTTATATGCACTTATCCCGTTTCTAGGCATCAATTCTATATTTTTGTACTTCTGTGGGTATTCCTTTGTGATTGGAGTGGTAAAAAGGTAACTAAGGGAAAAGGAACAAGAAACGGGACATACTGAAGCAAAAAGAGCAAAAGACCACACTTGCAGAGAAGTGCACGACCCTGCTCTCACTTAACACGGCCGTGTTTATCAAGCACGGGCGTACCCAAGACCGTGTAACTCTTTGATTGAAAACGCGTCAGCCGCGATATGATTATGAAGAACACGTGCGTGCTCCAAATTAAACACGGTCGTGCTTGAGCCAACACGGGTATGTTCCAGATCAACATGGTCGTGCTTAAGACAACACCGGCGTGTTCTAGATTAACACGGTCGTGCTTCATAGTTTGAAAATCTATAAATAGCCTCCATGTAACCCTAACAAATCAACTTTTGGCGGAGCAGTCTCAGGCGATTCTCGCTACAGCGGTTAGGGTTCTAGAGAGGAATTGAAGGCAGAGGAGACAATCCAGGGAAGATTTCTATGCCTACTTTTATAGTCTCGTCTTGTATCGTAGTTATGGTGGTCCATAGCATGAGAGGCTAAACCTTCTATCGTGCGTTAGACATATGAATCCTATAATGAACTCTTTATTGATTTCCTAATATATTTGGTTTTACTTTTTTAATAATTCTTGTTAGCATCTCGATTGTCTGTGCTTGCAACTCTGTGTGGTTTCTCTTGTATAAGCCCGATCATCTATCTCCTCAGGGGATAGCATTAGCATGTTAGTGTTTATATTGGATGGTCGTGTGGTTATCATTGCATTAGCCCAGAGTTGTTACCTTTCTAGATATCCTTGTGTGGTTTTTCTATGCATAAGCCATGAGTCATCTACCCTGGTGGGTTAGAGCATCTAGCACCATCAGTGTTTATGCGGTGATTCGGAATTGTTATAATATCGCATTAGCCCAGGATTCATCTAGACAGGTTCTAGTCGGACATAAATATTATGGTGTGCATGAGCATCATGAGAGATCCGGTGCTGCACTGAGAAGTACAATTGTTACATCGTTCAGGAGTTGTTAGTAATTAGCCAGTAATAGGGAATCAATCATTAGCAAGGGAATCCTAGGAGGATTGTGATATGAGGTGCCATATCTCATCTTTGATTAACCCCAATCCCTAACTGTTCACATTAGTATTTTAATTAAGATACCCAATCACACCAATCATCTTACATAGTTTAGTTTAGGCTAGGTAATAAAGGATAATTAGTACTAGTGTCCAGTCCCTGTGGATTCGACTACCCTACCTTTGGGTACTTTACCACTTGATTGACCTCGCATACTTGCGGGAGAGTGTCGCCCATATTTATGCGTAAATCAAGTTTTTGACACTGTTATCGGGGACTGGTAATTCTAGGAACATTAGAATTTGCTATCCTAGCCAATTTGTTTTATTTTACCCAAAAATCCAAAAAAATAAATAAAATAAAAACTTTTGTTTTCGCTTTTGATCCGATTTCTTTCCTCTTTTTAAGGTACTAGTGCATGACCAGAAGCAGAGTCCCATACCCAGCGAAAGTACCCGATGCAGATTTTGAACGTCACCTTCGTCATCAAATAAGAGAAGCCCTTCTCCAAAAGATGGCAATAACAGAATCTAGTTCAGAAGTTAATCAATCGGAACCAATGTCGGCACCGGCTTGATCCATATCTGATTATGCAAAGCCAAACCTGGACACCATCGGATCAAGTATCATCCCACCAACAGTCACAGGTCACACTTTTGAATTGAAGCCTCGTGTCATCCAGATAGTCAAGCAATCAAGCCAGTTCGATGGTTTCCAAGATAAGGACCCACAGGCACACTTGCAATGTTTCTCGGAAATCAGCGACACAATTTCAATGAACGGGGTACCAACGACACCATCCGTCTCAGATTGTTCCCCTTCTCAGTCAAAGCACAGGCAAAACAATGGTTAAACTCCTTGTCTCATGGGTCAGCTACAACATGGGCCCAATTGACTGAGAAGTTCTTGATGAGGTATTTTCTACCGACCAAGATAACGAAGCTGCAGAGTGACATCTCTTCCTTCAGACAGAAGAAGACAGAAATATTGTATGACACATGGGAGAGATACAAAGAGATGCTAAGAAAATGCCCTCAGCGTAGAATAGAAGACTGGATGCAGGTTCAAACATTCTACAATAGACTGAACATAGCCACCAAGTAGATGCTAGATGCAGCAAAAAACGGTTCACTTTGCAGCAAGGATCCTGACACAGTCAGAGACTTAATCTATGAGATGGCTACTAATGGATACCGATGGAGTTCTGAGAGAACCAAACAGAGCAAGGTGGCCAGGATACATGAGTTGGATGTATTGCACAACCCGGCAGCCAAAGTGGAAGCAATAAGCTACAAATTAGAGAACCTCAGTTATCAACAACCCACACCGGTGATGATGTGCAATTCATGTGGGAACAAGCAAGAAGAAGGGATCCTTGAGCAAGTGGAGGAAGTTGACTACGTAGGAAGGCCCCAAGGCAACCCATACAGCTCCACATACAACCCCCGGATAGAGGAACCACCCCAACTTCTCTTACAATATACCGGTACAACATATCGAGGGTAACCAAGAGTAATCCTACTTCAAGGAAACCCAATGCAAGGTGGTCAAACAAGTCAATAAGAGAAGAAAACCCCAAGCTTGGACAACAAGTTGGCACAATACTTTTAAGCAAATGAGACTTGACTTTCCAAACATGAAGAAATGATGCAAAATCAGCAAGCATCACTCCAAAACCTCGATCATCAAGTAGCCCAAATAGCGAAGTCACTAGCAGAACTCACGACAAGCATCCTTGTGAGTAACACAGAAGTTAACCCAAGGGAGTCTTTCAAGGCCATCACACTCCGAAGTGGAAGGGAAGTGACCCCATCACAAGACAAGGCTACAAGAGACACTCCTGTCAACCAACCCGAAGAAAACAAGTCTGAGGATGAAGACAAGATGGGGACAGATAAGAACAAGGTACCAGAATACACATCAACAAATTCCTGGACATGTTCAAGACACTACACATCAACATCCAGTTTGTGGAGGCACTTGCTCAAATGCCACGGTATGCCAAGTTTTTAAAAGAACTGTTCACTAATAAGAGGAAGCTGGAGGAGGTTTCCACAGCAACATTGAACGAACAATGCTCTGCACTCGGCCATCCTCATCAACAGTCTCCAGAAAAAGGAAAAGGATCTGGGGGGTTACATAATTTCCTGCACCATTGGAGGATTAGTGGATGAGAAGGCCCTGACAGACATTGGAGCAAGTATCAACTTGATGCCTTAAAAGATACTCCAAAAGCTAGGGATAGGAGAGCCGAAGCTAACAATAGTGACACTTCAGATGACAGATAGATCTATTTGGCACCCACGAGGGATTGTTGAAGACGTATTAATAAAAATTGATAAGTTCATATTCCCGGTGGACTTCTATATCAGCCAAGTTTTCTAGTCTGGATTCTTTGGTCATCTTCTTGCCTTGGAATACATGACATGCCATATTGTAGTCTACTTGTTCTATCTTCTGTGAGCTATGATGGGCTAGTGGTATAAGATTCGTGGTCATGGTCTCATCATTTCTTCAATGAAGCGGATAGGAAATGCTAGCCTTCATTCAACTGCTCTAGCCAGGAAGACCGTTTCTAAAGACCGCACATGCACTATTTGATATCAAGGACGGTCGAATAACGTTGAGAGTTCGGGAGGAATTAGTAGTTTTCAAGCTCAAGGGCGCAATGCGACACCCCATGGAACTTGATGATTGTTGCTATTTTATCGATGTTGTTGATGACTGTGTTTCTGACTATGTGCAGGAGGAACTATTGAAGAATCAATTGGAAGACCTGCTGGAGGACGCTCCACCCCAGGAAGAACAGATTGAGGCGACAAAGGAGCACAAGCAAAAACCACCAATGCAAAGGAGACAAAGGAGGAGAGCGTGGCTGAAATAATTGACAATTAAAAGAAAGAACCAATAGCTTACAACCACAACAACGAATTCAACACCACTCAACAATAATTTCTGTGAGTATGAATTTATCTCTTTCCTGAGTGAACAATTTATAGAACATGGCCTACAAGGTAATGACAAAGGGGAGACCCAACTCTTCGAACCCTCTTGAGCTTCAAGGTATGTCAAGCTAATGACGTTAAACAAGCGCTTCTTGGGAGGCAACCCAAGCTCGGTTAGTTTTTAAGTTCAATTAGGTTAGCTTAGGATTCTAGTTAGGAATACCTTAGTGGTGAAAGTCAATTACTTGACGATGCTTATTCCAAAAGGTTTAATACTAATCTTTCATATTTGGGGCCACTAACACACAGGACGAAGGATGACAGCAAAGTATGGAGGAAAGAAAGAAGCAATAGAGAGTTGCACGGAGAGGAGCACGACCGTGTGCTCTAGGCCGTGCATCTCTCAGGATATGAAAAAGGCAAAGAGTGATCACCTAAACACGGCCGTGCTTCCAAAGAGCACAAAAGTATTATACTTTGGAACTAAGCACGGGCATGAGCACGCCCGTGCACTTCTCGGGAGAATCAAGGTTACAAAGAGCACGCCCGTGCTTCTAATGGGCATGCCCGTGCTTCTTGAGCATGGGCGTGTTTAAAAAGCGTGCTCAAACACGACTTCTCCAACCCTATAATCAGAAACTAAAAAGCCGCGCGCCGCACCTCTTCTGCAACCGTTTGCCTCTTCTTCTCCACCTCAAAACCCCCTTCAAGTGTCGCCCCGATGAGACCGCACCGAAGCTGCACTAGAGACCGACGATTTCACCACCGGCGTCTACCCCGACACCAAAGCACGCGCATGGTCGTGCTCCTCTTTAGCACGATGGAGAAGTGTCATAGGTGTGTTATGTGATAAGAAGATGCCTAACAAAGTGAAAAGAAATTTCTATAGAATGATAGTCAAACCAGCCATGCTATATTGGAGCGAGTGTTGGGCAACTAAAGTTCAACATATTCATCTTATGAATATAATCATAAGATGAATGTAGTTGAAATAAAGATGTTAAGGTGGATGAGTGGTCATATGAGATTGGACAATATTAGAAATGAACACATCCGACAAAAGGTGCATGTTGCACCAATTGAAGATAAAATAAGAGAAGGGTGTTTGAGATGGTTTAGACATGTGTGTCATAGACCCCAGGTACCCTGATTAAAAAATATGATAGTTTAGTATAGAAGGTTAGAAGAAGGGTAGAGGTGGGCCTAGTATTATGTAGAGAGAGGTAGTGTTTAAGAGCCTATATATATTAGATATTAAGTCTGATCTTGCATTTGATAGAGGGATATAGAGACAAAGAATCCATATAGCCGACCCATCTAGTATGGGATTGAGGCTTAGTTGTTGTTGTTGTACTTGACTCGAAATTACATGAAAACTTGAAGATTTATGACAAACATTTTTTTTTCATATTTTTCAAATAAATCACAATATTTTTATTAGTTCATTTCTCATTAAAATTAATTTTTTTATAATTTAATTCTTTAGTAATTTATGAGTTAATTTTGGATCTTAATAATAATTTTAGATTTTTTTTTTCATCAATCTAATTTGTTTATTTAGTTTTGCAATATTTTGAGAATATTTTGAGAATTTTGGGAAATTTATGAATTTTTTTAGAAATTTTTGGCAAAATCTGAGATTTTTTTGAGGATTTCTGGACTTTTTACAAAATTTTTCTTATTTTTAAGGGTTTTTTTTAATTTTTTCTTGTATTTTGTGGAGTTTTTTGAGATTTTCTTGGATTTTCTGCATTTCTACAAATTTGTCTATTTTTTTAAAGATTTTTTATTGGATTTTGTAGATTTTTTTTGAAAGTTTAAATAATTTTATGTGTTTTTGAATTTTATAAGTTTTTCTTTTTTTTGGGTAAATTTTTTTTGGTGTTTTTGTTTAGGATGGGAACAGAGAGAGAAAGAGAGAGAGAGAGAGAGAGAGAGAGAGAGAGGCGAGGGGGGGCAGGGGTTATAAGTTTTTTTTTTTTTATATTTTCTGGTAATTTGAATTTACGCTTACAAATTTTTTTATGTATATGTGATTTTTGGGACTTTTATTCCTTTTTCAAATTTTTTGAAGTAATTTTCTGGAATTGTATTACCTTCTTACGAATTTATTAAAATTTTAAGATTTCTTATTAAGTTTTTGGACATATTGGGTCAGTCCGCGGGCCGGCCAGCACGAATCTAACAGAGCTGGGCCTATCCTATATGTGTCGCGGGCCGTGCATATCAATTCTTATCACTCTTCGTTTAAGTGTTTGCTTGAAATCAACTCAATCTGCAGTTAAATCACGTGGCTAATATCATCATTTTGCCCTAGGTTGATATCATGCAACCGTTGTTGCAGCTAGACTTATCATCATTTTGCCCCCAGATTGATATCATGCAATTTGCAATTACCGAATCAAAATCTTGCTATGATAGTGGATTTTAAAAAAAAAAAATTATTATTGCATTGATTTAAAATTGGTTAAGTTGTTATCTTATTTTACCTTGATTTAAAATTTAATTGATTTGTTATCTTATTTTATCTTGATTTAAAGATTTTCTCATACTTGATATTAATTCATAATCATAAATCTGTTCCCAATTAATGTTTCAGAGAAAATTAAATAAAGTATTTAGATGTTAATTGTATAAATAAAAAATTATAATAAAACGTAAATAATGGCTGCACCATTTACATGTATACAAAGAAAGTTTCAACCCGCATGTAACCAAACATACTCTTGAGCACACTAAATAAACAGAATTAAAAAAAAAAAAAAATGAAAAGACACCTGTGCACTTTAAACATTCAATAGAATCAACAACTAAATAAAAATTTTAAGAAAACTTCCACGCTTGGGACTCATAAATACCACCATCAGGTTCCACATACATGAAGCTTAAACTAGCAAAGAACAAGTAAAAAAACAAAACAGCAGGGTACATATCTACTAATTTTCTGATTGCTACAGCCATTGTGGAAGAACCTTCTCAAGCATGATTGGGTCTGTTTTCCATGTTCAACATTTAAATGGGCATGTTTCTAAAAATTACTTTCATCCCAATTGATTGAACAACACAGCTGTGCCAATCAGAAGTATAGAGGTCCAGAGAAAGCATGAAGGAACCACTTTTTAAGTACACCATCTGTCATCCTGTCATCTAGTTCTTCAAGAACCCATGAAGAGTAAATGGGGGAGGACCATCCTGCCGCTTAAAAGGTAAGTATCATTGGGGGCATTTAAATATCAGCAGATGGAAAGTATTACAAGAATCTGACTCAAAACTAACCACAACCCAAGCAACCACTGAATGACAGGGAAGAAAAATGCAATACAAGTATCTATTACTTTCTTTGCATACAGATAAATAATTCAAGTTTTATACATGTTCAGGTCTTAGTTGCAATCTCAAAAAGCGAAGAGAACAAGGAAAATGCATATGGAAAATGTTAAAAAGAAAGATCGACTAGAAAGCTAATTATTTTGGGAAGTAGGACAGTATGCATGATTACTATACCTTGCCAAACTCCTGATGCAAGTATTGTCTTACAACAGTTGTTTGCCGCATAAGCCTTTCCATTGAAGAGTAGCTAGGCAGGTTCACATGAGCTGGTTTTGATTAAATGAGAAAGAAAGAACACGATTAATGAACAGTACAAGAAAAAGAGGAAGTCACCAAGATTAATTGGTATACCAAGAATAGATTGATTCAGAGTATCAGCAACATTCTGACGATATTCAGGACTCAGTAGATGAAACATTGGTGACTTTTCAGGCTCATCATAAGCTAGTAAAGCCATAATATCCTAAAACAATGATACAGAACATACTAATTAATATAAAACAGTGGCTACCGACTGAAAAGTATTATTGGAAATCAACATTGCATGAAATTCACATTGGTTGAAGTCCAATGTTTCTCTAACAATTGGCAATTTTCAAACATTCAAAGCATAATAGTAAGAACATACTTCCAGCTTTTGCATATACTTCTGCACCTTCCCAAATGGTGCTAGCTTGGTCTGAGCAAACTCCAAAGCTTCTGTACTGCCATTTAAATGAAATCAATTAGCGTGGGAATTATAGAGTAACCTATAAAAAGATGGCATTTATACGAACTCACAACTTTCTTGAGCTGATCAAATCAACAAAGTGCAGGCTCAATAAATCAAAATGCAAATCGTTTTGTTCTTCCAAGAGGTTAGGAGCAAGCTGTTCTGTCAGTTCTATGGCCTTCAGAGCATTCCCCTCCATTGCGAAATGGAAAATTGCTACAGAAAGAATAAGACATGCAAATAACATTTAAAGTCAAAATATATGAGGCAGATGCCAATGCCATAGAGACAATCAGGCCAGAAATTGCACTTGTCTAGATCCAATTTAGGTGTCATCTTTTGATTAGATGTGCATCTGATTAAAGGCATATCTAGTCATATTTATGTTTTGATTTGATTTTAAATTCTTATCTATAACTTGATTGGATAGAATGGGAGTCAATTTAAATTAGCAGTATGAATGAAATTAGATGTCTTATCCTCATTGAATTTGGAGCATTTGAATTGAGAGCCTTATTCTTTTATGCATGTTTTTTCAGAATATTTGGGTCTATAAAAACATATAAATAAAATTTTCAGTTATGAGTATTGTAGATTTGGATTCCTTCTTTGTTCTTGTCGAGGGTTGTTTTTTTTTTTTTTTTTTTGAAATTAGCTGACTCCACAAGGGATTCGAAGGACGGGCACAGCTTGAGGGTTGTTTCTTATTTTTATTTATTTTGGTAGATCTTATGAGTATAATAGATTAATTTTGGATGTAGATTTAATTGCTCTCCAACTGCTTAGTGGTGGAGATCAGCCCTCCAGAAAGCTCCCAAAAATTCTAACAGTTGTGCCTAACCTGGCGGCCAGTTGGATCCGAGCTGGTACTCTACTAACTTTCAAGTGGATTCTAACCGCCTATCTACCTCAGTCCGCTATAAATAGAGGTCATCCACTCATCTTTATCTCCACTTGTCAAAAGCTTCTCTCTCACTTGGAGCTCTCTTTCTCTATCCTCCTCCTAACTCTCCCCTCCCCTGAAGCCTCACCGAGAGCCCAACCCTTTGAGCCTACTTGAAGAGACATTCACAAAGCCGATCTTTCCCTCCAAATTCTTGAACTTTCTCCATCCTAATTGATCTATCCATTGATCTAAATCTGCTATAATCACAAGGAAGAGCAAATCTCGGCATCAATAGTAGACATTTCGGAGTTGTCGTTGCTGCAATTGTGAAGCAAATCACTAGGAACTATAAGAAGACTAGCATGCTCCAAAATTAACAATATTGTCAAGGGTTCTTCATTGGATAAGGTTGGATGCAGTATGTAGGAACCAGATCTGGTTACTTTGGAGGCTCGCTAAATGCAATTTTTCTATAATCCTTTGTTGAGTATATTGGTTGTCTAGTCTAGGGTTCTATTTGTCAAATTGCAAGTTGGTTGAGTCATTTATGCTATTGTTAAGCCTTAAAACTGAAATTCTGAATTGATCTCAGCATTTTGATAGCCCAAGCTTTATTCTTGTTTTCCGATGCTCAAATTGTGTTAGTATAATTAAAGTCATCTAGATCTTTGCAAGCCGTCTACACTAAACATTTTAGTTTGTTATTTAAATCATTAGAGTTTGCATTTATCCAACTGTTAAAAAACCAACCCAGTATTATATAGTTGATTGGCGGAATTGTCCTGCATCAATGTACCTGAGTTTTCAAGAAACTAACTAATAATTTTTATAAATCACAGTTGAATTATGATATGCCCACAACTATGAAAATAACTAAATTTTTCGATCATAGAGCCATGAAATAAATAAGTTCAATCCACTATGTCTCTATCATTCTTCAAGACAAGGAACCATCAAAACTTGATTCTTTTGTTGTATGAATATTTTTGCTTATTTACACAATGGTTTGCATCACACCCAATATTATCTTACCAATATCTTATGGTTAAATGAACTTAATGCTTTTCATAAAAGAAAAATCTAATTGATAATCGCATCCAAGCTTCCAAGACGAGCACAATGCATTTACTGATTTGAAGATGTACAATTTTAATTGTAATGGTAACAAAAAGGCTTAGTTCTTATGAATTTGAAGCACACGAATTATAAATAATGGTTTTATTTATATTTTGACATTAAAATTACTCAAATTAATTCTTCGAGAACAGAACTTACATTTCCGTTTGTCCATGTCAAGAAGATAATCACTTGGCTGGTTCATTCCAGTACAAGCAAGGAATGTCTCTGCTGTCTCTTTGAAGCAATTATGCACAAGATATGATAGGACAATGTTACGTATATCAGCATCATTGATTACCTGATAGCATTAACAATAAAAATATAAAATCAGAACTGACTACAAACAGAAACTGAGCATTTGATGACCTAAGAAATAATGTATACCAGCAATCATGAGTAACAAACTTCACAGCATGATATGTAGAAAAATGCAGAACATGAAAGTAACAGAAATTGTGGTACATAAATATTAATTAAATAATGCTTACCTGCTGCTTACACTACCCCAAAATGACTACAAACTAATTTTGGTTTAAATTAAAATTTGACAAATAAAAACTTGCATCTCATGTCAATTGATGAAACCATGATGAGGTTTTATAAACTCTCCTCGCAGATGGATAACAATTCCCCTGATCGGTGCAGCACAAAAATCCATGAGAAAGACATTTGACACAATGCAACATCGTATACTCATGGCAGAAAAAGTGTACCAATAAATAGCAACATTTAGTGATATACTCAGAAGGAAGTTTAGTTGAAACCATTACAGTTGAGACCTAATTCTCCCCAAAAGGAATGGTGTAGAAAACAACCAAGTAACTTCCCAAACCTCCCATCATGCTCCCTTTAGTCCCACTTTCTCCACAATAACATTTTCTATTTGGACCAAAGAGGAATGTATAAAGTACAAATTTAATAATATTTTGAGCAACAGAAAAATTTACTTGGTAGCCAAATAGGGGAGACATTAAAGTCCATTTATTTCACAACTGATGCTTTAATCAAAATAAGGCTTTTTAGTAATCAACCCACACATTTTACATCAGTTCAGCTTCTTTAATGAAGCTATAGTAATATTATGTTTATGCTCAAAGTGGAATATATAACCACATGAGTTAAAGTTGTCAGGTTTGTCTCTGTTTTCTATTTCACATCCTGTATGCATTTAAAAACTTATCTTTCTAAATCAGAAGATAAACAAAATTTCCTTTAATATGATCATTCAATCACTAGCACTAACAATGAACAACAAAATGAAAAATAATGAGCATTTACATGACCACAGGGAACATTTTGAATCCTTCCTACTATGTTTATAATGGGTGACCACCCCAAGCAAATTTCTGTTAAAGTACAGCCTATCTACATGAGACCTATCAAGAAAGGAAAGATTTTCTAGGCGGAGTTTCAAGCTGAACCATATTATAATTACTCCTACTATTTTTGAGTACCATAATTAAACCAAGAAAAGAAAGTTTTAGAACACCAAAAAAGGGAACTTTTCAATTTGCTTATTTAGTGTGTGTTTGGCCAAGCTTGTAAAATGATCTTTTCAGAAAGCTCTTTCCAAAAGACAACAAAAGCTCCAATTCAGATTTTTTTTTACCCCCCGAAAGCCTTTTTACACTTTAAAAGATTTCTACTAATTTAACCTAAAAGAGCTTTCATTTTTACTCTTCTCAAATGCAGTCCAGACAGGCACTGTTAGTTTAACTTTTCATTGAAGTAAAATTACAATTAACCTATTGTGTTGATGAGCTGGACCACCATTAATCCATAATTAACAATATCAAGTTGGTTATTGAACAAAACACAAAGTCAAGAAGACTCCAAAACAATCAAAACATATGTCAAGACA
The DNA here is from genome assembly GCA_026586065.1 of Dioscorea zingiberensis. Lineage (NCBI taxonomy): Eukaryota > Viridiplantae > Streptophyta > Magnoliopsida > Dioscoreales > Dioscoreaceae > Dioscorea > Dioscorea zingiberensis. The sequence goes on from CM048826.1 coordinate 23,469,560, forward strand.
AAGGAATCGGTGGAAGTTTTCTGGCCAAAGCATTTTAGACCAAGATGAAGACTTGCCAAGACACTAAAAGCAATTGCAAGACAAGAATGGTAACCTAACTAACTTCCAAATAGGACGAGCTGGTGTGAACAAATGCAATTTCACCAACTTCCACTCTCAAGTAAAAGGCAGTGATATTTTCAATTGCCAAATCAGTAAAGCACAGATATAAATTGAATCTTCGAGTGCAAATTAAAGATCATCACCTCCCTACTGATCCAAATATTGATCTGCTTACTCACCCACCATTAATGAAGTTTCAGTCTCAACTCAATTTAGCTTCATGTAATACACTCAAAGATGAGATCAATTTCTAATAATCAGCCCTAGGTGATAGAAGAAATCCTGGAACCGCAAACACATTAACATGGAAAACAATGCTACACTTAGCCAACAATTTTTTTTTTTTAAAAAAAAAAATTACATGGACTTCACCACTCAACAATATACCTTAGTCTCAATCACAGAAAAAAAAACAAAGGTTAAAGATTTGGCCTTTTTACACTATTACAATGAAAAAAGAAAAAGATCAGAGACATGGCAAGCATTCAGGGATCCATAATTCGTTCGTCCAAGGAAAAAATCAAACCACAGGCTACCAACAACTTCAGTATCACAAAGAGTTCCAACTTCATGCCATTGACATACATATAAAACGTCTAACATCACATTTCTCCAAAGAGAGCAAAATCAAGCACATCCTTGATCGCTCAGCCGATTGCCAAATAAAATTGATAAAAGATGAGAGATAAAAGAACAGCAGGAGAGACGTACGACGTGCTCGTACTGTTTGGGATCCAAGTCCATCATTTGGGGTCGCAAAACGGCAAGGGAAGAGGGGGCTCCAACTCCGAGCTATGCGTTTCTCTCTCACTCCTCCGAGGGTTTCGAAGTGAAGGCCTCTCTCTTTCAATCTGTTTCCTCTATGTGAGATGTGTGGCGTGCGCGAACGGGAAACGCAGCGATTCCGCTTAGCTCCGACCTTGGGCTAGGCTAGTCAAGGGTACGCGCTTGTGCAGGTTTTATTTTATATGTTTTTTGTTTTTTGTTTTTTGTTTTTTGTTTTTTGGAATATTAACGGATTTTGCTCAGCCACAATGTTTGCGATTAATTTTTCAATTCTTGTTTATCTTACTCTCATAAATTAATTATTTATTGGTTTTTGATGCCTTCCTTTCCTTCTCCTTCGTAAGTGTCATTATCACCTAACCTCCGTTATGTTTTTTTTTCCAACCATCTTTCAGTGTTCCTCCCCTTCATGAGATCTCTTGTCATTCAATTGGAAAAAAAAAAAGGGAAACAGGTAAATGCTGTGCTACTGTGCTACTGTGCTACAGTAAGCATGGTAGCATACCGTGAGGTGCCCATAGGGTAGAGAGTTGGATGTTGGATAAGTTGGATTATGTATTTTTGGATGCTAGACTTTAAATGATACCGGTGCCTTCACGGTATTGTAGTATGCACCGGTAACATAGTGTCCTTGAAAAGTTGGTTTATCCTCAAAAAAATCTTTTAAAAACTTTATTTTAATTAATGGTCCGGTCAGTCCAATAACTCATTAACAAAGTTAAAGGGCTGATTGAAATTATAAGAATAACCATTCATTTGAAATATAAGTTTTTAATATAGAAAATTATGAGAATACCCCTCCAACCTTTAAGGATGGGGTATTGGAACTCCACATAGATTCACCCCTCAGAAACGACTCATTTGTTTTCTCTATGTTATTCTCCCCAACTTCATGAGTTTCCGTTGCTTTTCTCCCTAGCTTCACAGCTTCCAGTCTCCGCTAACCGTCGAAAAGAGCATCTCTCTGGAGCTTCTAGCAACTATTTCCAAGTGCATAAACCTAGGTGAGCCTTTCCCAGCAAAAAGCTCGTCAGTTTTTAGGTTTATGACATGCGATGTAGTGGTTGAAGTTTATTTTAGATTCTAGGGCATAGCTTGCATCTCTGGTTGTAATTGTGTGCCTTTATCAGAACTTGTCTATGTTTATTGTTGATGCCAAAAACCGGTCCGTCTCACGCTTTGGTTGTTGTTGCCTCGTGATCTGGTTTTGAATATTGGATGCCTTGGAATACCGGGTGTTCTGGAGGAATTTTGGGGAGGCGACCGGATCGATGAGGATGATCGGAATTGTCCCCTTTTTGTTTCTGGATATCTGGACGAGTTTGTAAAATAGAGAGGGGAGCGATCGGAATTGGGCCTTTCTGCCCGGATTTAACTCCGATGATTAAGTCAGAAATCTTGTGATAAAAAAGAGGGTTTGGTGAATTTTTAGACTTCTTGGGTACAGGTTCATTGATTGTTCAAGTCCCCTTTTCTCACTATAGTTGTTCTTCTTTTATAGAAAAGTTGAAGGCGGTTTAGGAAAATATCTGGATGAAGGCGGTTGTGGAAATATCTCGTGAGGCGGTGAGAAAATATCTTGTGAGGTGGAGAGGAAATATCTGCCTACTGTGTAGGTAAGTAGAAAATATCTGCCTACTGTAGAGGCAAGTGGATAATATCTACTTACTGTAGAGGCGTTAGATATTTTCTTCCTTAGGAAATTACGTGGCCATGAGCACCTCCAGTTTCGGATAAGAAGGTTTTAGGTTTGCTTAATTCCGACCGGATTTGTTTGTAGAGTTGAAAGATAGCAAATGCCTCATTCTCAATTGCCGAGCGGAATTTCGCTAGTAAAGCAGTAACAGAAGATTTGATGTTAGGTGGTATTGCCACGTGGCCAGAGGGATGTGGCCTCGTGCTTAACACGTGGCCATTTGGGTAGGTGACACGTGTTTGCCAAATATTTCCGTAACATTAGTCCCCCCCAAAGTGTACTTATTCGAAAAATCTGAGTGAGGAGTGAGCTAGGCGCACTTTTCGCTTGGTTCGAGAACAAGTATTTTCCTTAGTTGGCAAGTCTATATAGGTGTAGATATCTGTCTCTAGGATGGTAAGGCGCACATGCTTTTAATAGGCGACTGACACTTGTTTCTTTTAGCTAATTCTTTGTGTTGTCTTTTCATTGTTTTGAATCGAGGTATGAATACACTGAATCTTTCTCTGGAATTTTTGCCTATAGTGTCAATAGGTTTTTCTATTTAAGGAGCTTGTATGGATAGTATTCCTTATTCATTCTGTTCTTATCTTTGTACATTGGCTCTTCCTTAGCGTTTATCTTTTTTCAAGTTTTTCACTTTTACTCTTTCTACTCGTCATTTGCGAATTTTAGTTTCTTTTTATGAACACCTAGAGGGATTGAGGACTGGAGTTGTTCACTTGGTGAGTCCGAACGGCTGCATATGGCAGTCTCTTCTGGTTATTGATGAGGACACAGGTGAGATTTGTTTCGAGGATGGGTGGGAGATCTTTCATGTTGATCACGATGTTGAGGTGGGAGATCTTTTAGTCATTACCTATGTAGGGGGCACACGTTTCGAATTTGAAATATTCGGAAGTGACTCCTGCCGTAAAGAAGTGGACCCTAATCTTCGCCCACGCATTTTGCCGGGGTTTCCTAGTGATGACGAGGATAGCGACGGTTGTGGAAGTCCGTGTATCTCTTCCGAATTTTGTCCGAGCGGGTCATCGGATGGATCCTTTGGATCCATTAACTAGGAAAATTCCGATGGACAATAGTGTTTATTACGGTTCGGGTTCAATGTAACTGTTTGTGTCATGAATAAATAAAGTTCGTCGTTTTGTTTATAACTTCTTTGATTTCTTCAAGGAATGATCGCCGGTGATCCTATGTTGGGATGTGTGTTTTGTCTTTTATGGTATTAGCTCTATTTTTATGTTGCACAGCGCCTATTATTCCCCGGGGAGACACGTGTTTTTCACACTGTTTCGCATTAAAGGGAGAAGGTGGCGCGACATGCGCAGCGTGCGCTTTGTCAACATCATGATGGGCGCGGCTACCCATGTGTGTCAGGCGGCGTTTGGTATGCTGCGTTTGGTATGCTGACGTTTAAGATGAAATTTTGAATCGTTTATAATGATGGTCATCTGAACGGTCCGGATTTGGGGATGTTTGGTTCAACGGTCCGATCGGGCTGTAGTTTTGGGATCTAACGGTCAGGGGTTCATCTCCCTTTCATATAACAAGGCGGAGAAGGTTTATTTCGAAATCAGAATAGTGTTTGCTTCAGACTTTCTTCTTCGAACTCTTTTCTTCTCCGGCGAGCTCTGTTTGTCAATTTTCTGTGTTTTTTCACCTCTTTCTCTTCTAAGGTAATGGCTAGTGTATCTTCTTCCTCTAGTTCTTCTCATGAATCTCATGAATCTCATGAATCTCATGAATCTGCTACTTCCCAACCATCTTCGATCCCTTCTCCGTCTGAACCCATAGTTTCTGTCGCGATTTCAGGCGGGCCTGGGGATGCTCCGGTCCAGGGTTTGAGGTTTCATCCCGCTTCTAAAGCGATGGGTAGAGGGTCTGACACCTTCATAAGTCTCCTTGAGCAGAAGGATGTCGACCTGTTTGGATGATAGTCTGAAGCAGGTTGTCCAGTAGGGAATGTAGAAGCCGCTACGGAGCCGTGATCTCCGGAGGAACATGCAAAGGCAAGTTGTTCTATATCCAAGGTAGTAGAGGTCCATGAAGCAATCTGATCCTATCAGGACACTTGGGTCGACCTAGTTGCTTCAAATCTCGTAATTGGGAGTACGGAGATACGACCTCTACATATATAGCTGGCGTGTTGGGTTAAAAGGTGAAACCCCTTGAGCCTGTTGGCCACACAGAAGCCACCTATGGGGCTATAGTCTCTTATGTAATTAAGGACCCCACGAGCTCCTAACTCTGAATTGATCCACAACACCTAATTAGAGAGTACCCTCTAAAAAAAGGGCGTCTCTGCCCCTGTTGTGTTTGCTCGAAAAAAATGTGGAAGGATATCCTCTTAGTAAAAAGGTTGGATGAAAGTCGCAAGAAAGGACTACCTAATACTTAAGAAAATCATGAACGAAAGCTACAAACCCAAGGTCAGGATTTTGCTCCTCAGAAGCCAAAGGAAGGACTACCTATTTATTTTGTGAGGATGTATATTTCAACTTCGGTTCAGGCGCAAACACTGGTTGTCTAGGTGACCTTTTTTAGCTGGGAAACCCGTACAAAATGAATAGGGTGCACCTGGCCGCAAGGAATAAACCAAGATGCTTTGGAATATCTCTCTCTGATTATGATCCCTAATTTGATTCTGAACATAGATACTCCCCTGTTGTTCTATGAGCATGAACCAGCGGTGTTATCCCAGTATGATTAAAAAGTTCTTTCATTCTTAGAGACGATATTATTTACTGCTAATCCAGAGACATCATCAGGGGTAGGGTTGTGTAGAAATGCCTCCAAACCCCGGAGAGGAGAGATGATCATAGAGAGCTGAAGCACATCTTAGAGAAAATTGTTATGCATCATAGAAAGGATTGGCCCGATAAATCGGATGATGTATTATGGGCATATCAAACAACGTATAAGACACCGACGGGGAGCACCCCATACCAGTTGGTTTACGGGAAGGCATGCCATCTACCTGTGGAATTAGAGCATAGAGCTTTCTGGGCCACCAAATTCCTAAACTGTGACCCATCTCTTGTAAGAGAATAGAGGAAAGTCCAACTGAATGAGTTGGAGGAATAGTGATGTAGAGCATATGAGAATTCAAAGTTATACAAGGAGCGAACCAAGCAACATCATGATAGGCTAATTAAATAGCGGAAGCAATTTAAGGAAGGGAATCAAGTATTGTTGTTCGACTCATGACTTAAACTTTTACCACGTAAGCTGTATTCAAGATGGTCAGGACCTTTCACGGTTACGGGGGTTTACCCTCAAGGAGTGATAGAAATCAGTCATGAGGCGAAGGGCACATTCAAGGTAAACGGACAGCGGCTGAAGCTGTATTATGATGGCAACACTGTGAGGGAAGGCAGTCGGAACATTCAACTGTCGACGCTCCTTGGAAATAAAAATAGTAATGTTAAGCTAGTGAGGTTAAACAAGGGCTTCTTGGGAGGCAACCCAAGGGTTTATAGAATTTTTTTCATCATTCGCACTGTTAGTCTAGTCTTTATTTTAAAATAACGTGATGAAGAGCCCTCGATCTGGAACATTTAGTGAATTTCAAATTCTAAATCGATGGGGTTGGGAGTTTAGTATCATCATAGATAATCGTTGTTAAAATTACTGGAGAAATCGTGCACCTATTATTTTGAGAGAGGGTCATGCGTGTAACCGTGCCGCCACAAGCAAGCTTGCACCCTTCGCAAATATGTAGTGAAAGAGGCGTACGGGCGCGCTATCACACGCCCTACCCGTAGTGAGTCATGCGCCTACACGACCGCCTGCACGGATCAAAAATATGGCTCCGTGTGTGTGGGACCCTCATTTTCATCATCTCTACTCCATTCAAAACCCTAGCCGCCCCAACCCTTCCAGTTTTTCTATCTCCTTCCGCCTTCCTCCTTCCTCTAATCTTTCCCTCTCAAACCTTAGGTCACTAACATGGTTCGACCCAGAAACCCAACCCTGCAGGAGTTGGAGGAGCTAAAAATATAGCAACAACAAGCCATTGACGCCAACCAACAAATGCATGAAGAACAACGACATATAAGGGCTGACCTGGACCGCATTCTTGCCATCCTCAATGCATGAACCTCCGCCTAGACACCCCCTCCTGGATCCACTCCTTCACTATCCCAAAACTCCACCTGCAACACCCCTCCAACCTTGCCTAAGGAGAACTAATGGCAGATCGACGTCATCTCATTTAGTTAACCTTCATAGGCAAAGGCTTACCCCACCACTCCACTTAGGCTGCTTTTGTATTAGTGATCGAGGGCTTATCCCCGTTGCACTACCTTCCTTAGATCTTGTACTAATGAGCAAGGGTTTACCTTTCTCAACTTAAATAAATATAGTAATTTTCTATTATACTGTTGTGTCTTTTGATCTCCCTTCATGCTTGCAGGGTTATTAAAAGAATATTGTATGATGAACAACACCACAACTTCACCTTGGTTTCACTCACATTATGGAATCATCACCAAGTAACCGAGGAAGTTTTAGTTTACCATCTCCAAATTCTTTCAATGCATTTATTATAAATTTTTTGCTTGATTGTTTACATTGAGGATAATGCAAAATTTTAAGTGTGGGGATGGGTACATACCTATAGTTTTTGAAATTCATTGAATATCTTTATAAATTAATTCATTGAAAATTTTAAGTGTGGGGATGATATCCAATTAATTTATTGCAAATCTTTTATGTGAAGATACATGCTTAGTGTACACCAATGACAACATGTTGAAAAATTGTATTTAATTTTGTTTTACACTTAGGGTGCACCATTTGAGCAAAATTTTTCAAGTTTTCCCATGAAACACCTTGGACACTTAGTGAAAATCTTCATGACTATTATATATCCTCTAGTGACATTAGATAACCCATGACCATGTTTCTTTGATTTATATTGTTAAGTATTATCTTCAATGGCTCTAAGAGTTTTCGTGGCTCCAGTCAAACTTCTAGCTCTTGTAAGTAGATTGTAAATAGTGAATAAAATTTTTGTACATAGAGACTATGAAAATAAAAACCAAGATAGTGCTCCTCTACTCTTGGTGATGAAGTAAGCTCGATTTTTTGGCTCCTAATCAAAGTGTCTCTCAAGCTAAAAAGTCACTTGTGAGAATGAGCGTATATATGTAGAGTTGTAATCTTCTGAGTAGATGGGTGCTCCAGTGCCTGGCCAACATGTGCATCCCTCAGAAAGGGAGATCTACACTCTATGTTAATCTTTGGTCCCGCGGAAAGTCGGATCCGTTAGGGATGCTCTACTGGGAATCATGTGAAAAGAAAAGGGAAAAGTGAAAAAATTGAAAAGAAATGAACAAAAAAAATGAAAGTTTTATTTTTCTTAAAGAGCTAGTTGTTTTGTACTTACGGCCTCAAGGAACCTCTAGAGTCCAATGAGGGTATGCTTGCCACTCTAAGACTTGGGAATATGGTAAGTGGAGTGAAACTCTCATCTTGAGTTATACTAAATTGTGTCGTGAGATGGTGAATGCTTTGAGTAAATTAAAATTCAAGTAGTTTATAGCCTGAGGTTGAACGCTTCTCATGTCTTGAATTTTTATTTTTTATTTTTGCTTGAGGACAAGCAAACGCTTAAGTGTGGGGATATTTAATAAGCGTTCAAATGATCGTATTGTTATATCATTTTCTTGTACATTATGCATACAAATTTGAGTAATTTTAGACCATGAATACTTAATTAGTGTAAATTTTTATTTATAGGGCATTGAAGAACATCGAGGGAAAAAATGAAGCAATGCAACACAATCCGAGGTTGATTAAAGTTTATTGAAGCCGTGCGGGCTGGTGTGCACTCGCACGCACCCACACAAAGCAGGAAATGACCTGTATGCAACAACACGCACCCGCACGGACATTCAGAGCGTATACAAACAGATTTTTACAGAGAGCCGTGCGACCGATCATGCGGCAGCACCATAGAGTCGACAGACCTGGCGATAAAGCGTGCGGGCGACCGTGCGTCGGCATGATTACCCACACGACTCACGATTCAGACTCGACTTGACCTATTTTTGTGGCAGATTTGAATCAGGGCTAATTCGATTTGGATACCATTTATGTAAATTCAGATGGGCCCTATAAATAGCAGATTTTAGGGTTTGTAAAGGGGAATCAACTTTTAGACTCTTGGCTCATCAGGGCTAATTCAGATGGGCCCTATATATAGCAGATTTTAGGGTTTGTAAAGGGGAATCAACTTTTAGACTCTTGGCTCATCATCTCTCTTGGAGCTCCGATCCCTTCTCTATCTTGGAGATCAGGGTTTCATTGAAGACCTTCGAGCAAGAAGATAACGACAAGCATCGAAGGGGCATCTTTGTTGGAAATCTACACATCCTGCCAATGGTCCTCGCCAAAGTTAGAGGGAAGGGTGTTTCATACTATGTTCATTTCTTTCTCTTATATCGTGTGTTAGATTTGTGCTCCCCCTTGATGGGGAACTAATTTGCAAGATACTTAGGCATGATGAACCTACGGATTAGTACTTAACTTTGCTTGTATGGATTTCTATATTTGAATGAATGTTTTAATGTTTTGAGAACCTATTGAATGTGATGTATGGTATTGATATTCTACGATGTGACAACTCTGAGTGTTAATAGGATTCATATGGGCGTAGATAGCGAATGCCTCCCCATATATAGATCTACTTTAATAGGTGGGAGTTGTGAATACGCCAAGAGATCGAGTATTTAGGTGAGAGACTCCTTTAGATGTATTGTTCCCACAACTCTTCGAAGATTTAAGTTCCCTATAAAGCTAATTCAATAAAGGTATTAGGTTAGTAACTCGCCTCGACGGAGGGTGTGAAAACATTATAGGAACTCTTGGTCCATAAACTAACATTCTTCAAGTAGAAATTCGTACGTTCCATTACTTGCAAATATCCGGAAGGGATTCATTGCCCGAGTATCTCCCCTTTATGATTGATTGCCATTACTATTCTCATCAAGTTGATTTTGAGTCACTTCCAATTTAGCAACTAGACTGGAATTTCATCCTAATCTTTGGATAGGCTACGTAGCAGATAATTAGATAGGATTAGTGACATAGGTCCGTGTGGGTTCGATATCCAACTTTCATAGTCCACTTTACTACTTGATATGACCGATGCACTTGCGGTATAAGCATAAGCATTAGGCTCAATCAAGGATCAAAAACCTTTTAATCCTTGTCATCTCTAATCAAAGCATTACAGTTGCTTTTGTAAACTTTGTATTCCACTAACAAACTTTCACTTTCTGCAGCATTTTCAATCAGAAATGTATTCTCCTTTGAATTATCTTGTAATTTTTTTTTTCCAGGAATCATCACAGGTTGAGATAAATTTGATTACGTTCTCCTAGCACTTTGTAGCGTAGACATGAATGATTCATTCATCTCATTTAAATATTTTATTTCCTGTTCAAGTTCACTCATTTTGCTATTCATGTGCATAAGTAAATCATTAAAATCACGAATAGTTTCTTCTGTGACATAAGAGAAAGCTTTATGCTGTAGGTTAAGTGCACATATTCATGAAAGTTCAGTTTTCTATTTCCATGAGTTCTTTTTCATGTTCTTTACAGAGATCTTCAACTCTTTCCTTGAGCACAGTGAATTCCTGAATATTGGTGTACATGAAAGAGAGGTATTCTAATTCTTCCTTAATTCGGTACATCCAAAGAAGCTTTGCTAAAGTGGCAAACATCTTAGTGTTTTTTTTTAATTAAACAATGTATGCTTGGGAATTGGCAATGACAATGCTTGCATTCCCAATTGATGATTTTCTGGATATCCAAGGCCAACAATTGTATTCATATACATAGAAGACACATTTGAATTCATAAGTGATATCTGTTAGGTATTATATATTGTTGCTACACTCTCTCTTACCTCCATGTTTCCAGCTTTAAAAATTGAATCATTTTATTAATAGCTCCAGCTAGTTCCATTAATACCTTGTCATTATGTATAGAAAGACTAAATATTGACGTTACTGCATACTCTTGAATCTTTAGATCAAGTAGGAAATCAACAAGAATTGGAATAACTCCAATATCTCAAAACATAAATGTCTTCCAGAAATCTCATTCCCGTCACGAGTTATAAATGTCCAATCAAGATCTCAATGAGAAATTCGTTTGATTTTTAGTTAGCTACTATCCAAATCTCTACAATGAATGGCTTCTTCCAACAGTGTCATTAGGAACCATCCCTTATATTGATTTCAGATTTTACAACCTCTTTCACACTTTAAGTAGCCTTGGAATATATTTTTTTAATCAAAATTTACAATCATGCATTTCCATACATTAATTGAATGAAATTGGGACAACCTTCTCTTCTTGACTGTTGTAATAGATCACACAAGAACAGAACCTTGCCTTGAAGGAATGAGAGCAATTCCAATCCTGGATGATGATCTTTCTCTCTCAAAGATGGAAGCACAAAGCTTCATGGCAGAGTGGCAGTCAGAAACCATGATCTAAATGATTGCATATAGATGGGTGGGTGTATGACTTCTTGTTATTCATTCTGAGGTTGTATTACAAAACACTTCTTCCTTGTCTTGATGCCATCTTCCCTGAATTGTATCTTGACTTTGAAAAAAAAACAATAGGTTGGGGAGTGAGTTGTTGCGGAGGTTAAGCTTGCCGAGCCCAACCAAGTTTGAGAGGAAGGCCGAGAGAGTATGAATCACTGGTGGGATACTGCCATCAAACCGATTCCCAAACATAACTAGTTTGGACTGGTTTGCAGAGTTAGAGATCAATGGAGACATCACACCGAAAAAGGATTCTCCGGAGAGCTTAATCATGCAAACATCATCGCCGACTACACCCTTACATTGCTTCAGTTATCGTACTGCGACCTTGCCTTGAAGCACATCTTCACCAATTTTAAGCGAACAGAGCGTTCGAAATGGAAGGCCATGAATCATTGATTCCTTATCTTGGCAATCCTTCGGGAGGAAATTCATGGTGAGGAGGACAAGATCGACACCATTGGAAGGGAGATAGGACTACAACTTCTTGTTTGCAAGGCCGAGTCGACTGCTTGATATAAATATGTTTTTATATAGGTATATATATATAGGAGAGCTTTCTTCATTCGTTGACCGGGTTTCTCCAATTCTTTTCCTTTTTTCTTTGTTTTTTTTAAACAACTACAACTTTTCTCATTTTTTTTTCACTTTCTCTTTGTTTTTGTCTTTTTATATTTCATCTTTTTTCTCTGTTTCTCTCTCTCTTTTTTTTTTTTTTTTTTTTTTTAACAGCTGTAACGCTTTCTTCTCCAACGATGGTAGCATCAGCACCGCCACGCTTTGGAGCGATGCCCCTCCGATAGCTTGTTTTGCGATATTATTGTCTATGGCTGGATCCGAGCCTGTATCATTCGGCAAAGCCATTAGAGACAAACTCGTGTCCGCTTATTCGATCAAGATTGACCGCACAGGTAACATCAGTACTGCTACGCCTGGGGCGGTGCTCCTCCTCCGACAGCGGCTCGGCAGTGACAACGACGACACCGCCAAGATTTGGGGCGATATCTCTTCTTCGGCAGCGGCTCAATGGATAGATCACGCGCTGTTCGATAGATCTCGGACCAGAGAGAAACTAAAGTTTCATGATGAGGGGAGATTGTGTTGAGATAAACCTTGTCAAATGATAATCTCCCATCCACCAAAAGGAAAAAATCAAATATTTTAATTTATTTTTATTTTTATTTTATATATTATTATTATTTTTGCAATCATGATGGAGATAAACCGGAACCTACGAGCGTGAGTGTTGTTTCTCCTCAACTTTGACGTCCGGCGATACTCGCTGGAGTTCATCGTCAGCTGGGAGAGTTCCCTGTTCAGTTAGGACACGAGTTCAAGTTCTCTTGAAAGCCTTAGATGGAGCGATCTTATGAACAAAAGAAAAGTCTGATAGGGGAGGAGGATAGTCATGCATACAAGCTCCTGTGAGGCATCCCAGTGTGGTGGAGCTCCCTGGCTCCTTTTCTTTGTCTATGAGGTTTGGTGATGTTCGTCGGCATCCATCGTTTGTTTGAAGATGGTAGATCTCGTTGGAGGCCACTACTCTACGTTTGAGGTGGTTCTCGGTAAGGTTCCACGATGAAGGGCTGTTCGACTCCCGTCTCCCACTTGTCGTTGAGAACCTCCGTCGAAGTCACCGAAAATGGGGGGCGATCTCTTGTCTCGGCCACTAGGATGGCGGTGTTCCTCACCAAGAATGGAGTCCCTTCTCCTTTAAGCGCTGAGATTAGAAGGCTTGTTGGGTTTTGAGGTGGCAAGGGTGATACGATAGCTCACTGCCGCCCCATCACTGTCCGCACACAGTAATCCTGACGAAGCCCCTCCGTATGTATGACCATGTTCGTCTGACTCGCGGCCAGCGTTGGAGGACGATCACGTGTGCGTTTCTGCCTTGAGTTTGGGTTTCATTCGGATGGATGGCAGGGATTAGAGGCTGGTTTTAATTCTGCCTCATATCTGTATCTTATCCCAGATGAACGGTGATTCAGGATGTTAGTGTGATAAAACAGAATAAAAGGAATCAGTTCCTTTCTAATCCCTCATGCGTTTTTGCCATACGTCTTCGCCCGGGCCGTTGGACAAATCTCAGTTACTAACAGCATTACATCCGTTAGCCCTCAAAATAGAGCTAACTATACGGCTTAGTATGCTAGTTTAATAATAAATATGGTCCTTAAATGATGTATTCAAGAGCCAATATGGTCTTTTTAGTATATATTCTATCTTAACTAGCATTTACACTTGTTTTAGTGAAATTCAATATCAAATGGATCAATTCCTACACTAGTGCAACTAATTTTAATGTTAATAGATGGTGCGACCATTGGAGAGCTATAAGGATGATCTTGGAGAAAATGGATAGGTGTTCTATGACAAAGGAGCATAAGAAGTGAAAGGAGAGAGGGTTGTGAGCAACCTGAAAGAGCAGCTGAGATTAGGAATTTATTGGAAGAGCTACAGGACTTAAAATCCAATCTCTACCATTCTGATTAAAGATCAACAAGTCAGGAACACTCAGCTAAAGTTTTACCTCAATCCAAGTTGAAATGGTCATCCGATCGTTGAGATGATGAAGACATCATGATGCAGACTACAAACATCGCAATGTTAATTAAAGGCTAGGCACGCTCTATTGGAAATAAATTAACATCACAATGTGCAAAAGTGACATCACGATGTTAACATCAGGAAGACATTCAAGACCCCATATTTTTATCGACATAGCGATGTACGACCAAGACATCGCAATGTAGCTTTCTGGGGGTATAAAAATGACCTAATTTCTAGGATTTGAGTATCTCTCTTTTGGGGGGTGACGGCTAGGGCTTCAAAGAGTTGATCCGTAGGATTTGAAGCCTAAATAAAGCAAGGAGAAGCTCAAAACAAAAGGGGAACCTATTTCATATTGTTTTACATTTGATTGATCTTTTCTTTGTACCAAATCATGGATCTTTACTTTTCTATTTGCATCGTCATGGATCTTTCATTTGTAATGGTAGCTTAAACATCTATGCTAGGGTTGTATGAACACTTTGATTTGATATTTCAATTATCCTAAGTTTGTAATTGATGGTGTTGTTATGGATATGCCTATGATTTAGTATTACTTGTAATCGTGTACCGACGAATGACGATTGATCTTAATTCTCTTTGCATAGACTTGTGTATGTGAGAATCGATCTAGAATTATAGGATTGAACGGAGTGACGGCCGTGGTACCATTAGCTTAGAAATAAGCATTGGTACCCCCATGATGATGATAGTTGAATCTAGGTCCTATAATGCTTCTCCTTCTCTATAGACATATGGGAAGGTTTAGAAGCATGCTCCTTAGATATAAGGGCTTGTAGATTGTACCTGGAGTGCAAATAAGTGCCTGATTCATCATCGATTTACCCATATCCATAACTACATATTATTGCAAGCATAGGAGAAAATCTTCACAATTCATTAGAGCTATACAACCCTAGAGGCTTATCATAGAGAGAATTCCCCTGCACCCTTCGTTTTCTCTTACCACTTCCTTGGAGTAGTTTAGTTTAGTAACCTCTTCCACTTATTGATTGATTGAATTTATTAAGCAACTTAGTAGGTTATTGCTCATCTAAACCTAGTAAGCCTTCCCTGTGTTATCGACCTGGTACTTATAAGAATTTATTACTTGTGACCCCGTACACTTGCATGCGGAGGCTTGAGTGCTTGCACTCATAATTGACGGTCAACAAGTTTTTGGCACCGTTGCCGGGGAAGGCATAGGCCATAGGTGACATTAGCTGAATAAGAGCTAGTCTTGCTCAGTCATTTATTTTTCTTTTATCTTCTTTTATATTATATTCCTTTTTATCCTTATATTTTTTTACTTTTTATTGATCCTCCTTGTCTTCTTTTCTGTTGGAACTTACCTGTTTGAGCTTTTAATGAATCTCACACCTTGTGGAGGACAAGTGTGCTAAGATCATGGAAGGCAACTATTACACATCTTGGCTTAAGAGTGTAATATCTTATATGGATGAAGAACTTCGACCATGCATTCAATATTCACTCTTAAGGATCAACACCCCTACCAATGCACCTAGTGAATAAAAAGTTCAAAGGATTCCAAGAGTTAGAAAAGTGTCGAGCATTAGAGAAGATAGTAAACTCTAACAAGTGGACAATGAGCTTTCCTTAAAAGAGAAATTGGAGGTATTTACTGCATAAATGAAAGTTATGTGTCAAGATTTTACTAACAGATCTAGTAGCCAACCATCTCTAATGGGGAAAGTAATTGATAAGCCCCAAAATCAAAGATGAATAGGTGACTAAAGGAGATGGAAGAAAAAGAGGAGGAAGAATCAATATTAGAACAGCTAATGATGCAATATATGGAATACAATGAAGCATTAGCTTAGGACTTTGATGACGAAATATAAATAGAGGAGATTACTGAAGGAGAACTTGATGATATCTATCCCCCTCCACTTTCTTTCAAGGGTTGCCACAACAAGAGCTTGATGCCAACCTCCAAGACCTTGATGAAAAATAGCACAATATAGCTCATCCAAAGGAGCCGACAATTGAAGAGTACAAGGACAGTCGAGAGGAGGCATGGACGCAAGAGTTTGAAAGTGCACCTCGAGAAAGTGTATAATGAAATTAAAACTCAAAGAAGCCTGCAACAACGGGGGATAGTAAGCATAGATGTTGCTGAACCTTGCTACCATGCTAAAGAAAAATGCTTGAATAGTCAGGGCCTTAACACAATTATGCTTTATGAACCCTTGGAGCACAATTTTACTCTTGAGGAAATTGAACATTGGCAAAACAATTCAGCTTCAGCAAGAAGAGCCAAACAAAGATATTATATGGTTTTGTTGGAGCAATTTGTCGGGTTAACAAGAGTAAAAAGGTCAAGATTTTCCATGTTCGCTATTCAGTTGTCCCGCAAGGTGTTGATCCATCCGCCGACCAAATCAAGACTTCAAAGAAGCGGCGAAGACTATACAAAGGGGAGGGTCTTGAGATAGATGTGGCAGCTTTTTTCATCAAAGAGCCAGAATAACAAATGTGGGGTCAAGCTAGAGACCTTAAATCTAGTGCTTCTCGGGAGGCAACCCAGGTTTAGAAAGATTAGGATTAATTTTTTATGTAGTTGGTTTTAATCTTGTTTTTTGTTAGTTTTCAGTTTTTTCTTTCCTCTTGTTTCGAATAATCCCCATTTCCCTTCCACACATGGTATTGCCGGACGTCGATGGGCAACAAAATCTCACCTAACCCCCCTATACCTGCTAAGCGGAGGGAGGAGACCAAAGAGGAGCACAAGCACGATGAGGACACTGATCATTAGGGGATTGTTCTTCTGACTTGTGCTTAATTTTATATCCCTCTTTCTCACTTTGTTTCTGCACTTCTGGTGTCATCGGGGAAGATGACTTATCTTAGTTGTTGGAGTGGGATTTCATGTACTGAAACTCACTGTCTTTTGATATACATCTTGCAAGTTTCAGTCATTTTTTTGTGCTCATTGAAAAGTTTTCTTTTATAAGTATATAAAACACACATCTTGCATAGAAATTAAGTGGTTGATCTCCTACCTTATAAGTATATAAAACACACATCTTGCTAGTTCAGGAGGGCTCAATTTTTCAAACTTTAGGAAGATCATATTTGTATATACACTTTGTGCATTTAGAACTTCTTTTAGTACTTCATGAATGACTTAAGTCTAGCTTGTATGTTGTATAGAGAATATATAAGCATTGGAGAATATCGGTAGGATATAAACCTCTTGGTAGTTGAGTAGGACTTGACACATAGGGAATTACATAGAAACTGGGGGTTCATGTGAGCTCACATTAAAGCTGAATAACTAAATTAAAAAAAGAAATAAAAAGAAATAAAAAGAAATGAAAAGAACAAAACAAAGCAATAAACGATGCCTCCAAAGAATAAAAGTAGCACCGATAAGCTATGAGCAATAGCCTGCCCCGGGAGTAGGGTCTTCTACTAGTAGATAGTATCGAAAGACTGGACTTTGTAGATTTGTGCTTCTAGTTCTATTCTCCCTTGCATGCATCTATCTGTGTAACATACAACTAGACAAAAGCCATTACCTTTGTAGAATTCGAATGCACAATGTAGACTCTATGATTTGTACTTGGTTTGACATTTTGAGTCCCTTACTTATTGTGTCATGTTGAATCTATTTTCATTGGCAAAGGAGATATAACCCAAAAATATATATGCTTGAGCTATTGACTTATATGGTTTATATTTTATTGCTTTAGGACAAACAATAGTTCGAGTTTGGGGTGTGTTAGCCCTCAAAAGAGAGCTAATTATACAGCTTAATATGCTAGTTTGAGAATAAATATGGTCCTTAAATGATGTATTCAAGAGCCAATATGGGCTCTTTTGTATAAATTCTATCTCAACTAGTATGCACACTTGTTTTAGTGAAATTCAATATCAAATGGATCAATTCCTACACTAATGCAAGTGTTTTTAATGTTAATAGATAGTGAGACCATTGGAGAGCTATAGGGATGCTCTTGGAGGAAATGGATAGTTGTTCTATGACAAAGGAGCATAAGAAGTGAAAGGAGGGAGGGTTGTGAGAAGCCTGAAAGAACAGTTGAGATCAGGAAATTATTGGAAGAGCTACAAGACTCAAAATCCAATCTCCATTATTCAGATCGAAGATCAATAAGCCAAGAACACTCAATTAAAGTTTCAGCTGAATCCGAGATTGAATGGCCTTCCGATCGTTGCTTTGATGAAGACATCGCGATGCAAACTACTACATCGCGATGTTAATTAAAGGCTATGCACACTCCATTGGAAATAAATTAACATCTCGATGTGCAAAAGTGACAACACGATGTTAACATCAGGCGGATATTCAGGACCCCATATTTTCATTGACATCGCCATGTAGCTTTCTGGCGGTATAAAAATGACCTGATTTCTAGGTTTTGAGCATCTCCCTTTTTTGGGACGATGGCTAGAGCTCCAAAGAGGCAATCTAGAGGGTTTGAAGGCCAAATCTATCGGGGAGAAGCTCGAAACAAAGGGGGAACCTATTTCTTATTGTTTTACATTTGATTGATCTCTTCTTTGTATCGAATCATGGATGTTTACTTTCCTATTTGCACCATTATGGATCTTTAATTTTTATTGGTAGCTTAAACATCTATGCTAGGGTTATATAAACTCTTTGATTTGATATTTCAATTATCATAAGTTTGTAATTGATGGTGTTGTTATCGATATGCCTATGATTTAGTATTACTTGTAATCGTGTGCTGACGAGTGATTATTAATCTTAATTCTCGTTGCATAGATATGTGTATGTGAGAATCGACCTGAATCATAGGATGGAACGGAGCCGTGTTGCCACTAGCTTAGAAATAAGCATTGGTACTCCCATGGTGATGATAGTTGAATCTAGGTCCTATAATGCTTCTCCTTCTCCATAGACATATGGGTATGTTTAGAAGCATGCTCCTTAGACATAAGGTTTTGTAGGTTGTACCTAGAGTGCACATGAGTGCCGGATTTACCATCAATTTACCCATATCCATAACTACATATCATTGCAATTATAGGAGAAAATCTTCATAATTCATTAGCCATGCATCTAAAGGAGTCGCTCACCTAAACACATGATCTATCGACATGCTCACAACTCTCTCTATCGAGGTAATTCTAATATGAGGAGGCATTTGCTTCTTCCCTAGTATGAATCCTATTGA
This sequence comes from Dioscorea zingiberensis, assembly GCA_026586065.1. Classification (NCBI taxonomy): domain Eukaryota; kingdom Viridiplantae; phylum Streptophyta; class Magnoliopsida; order Dioscoreales; family Dioscoreaceae; genus Dioscorea; species Dioscorea zingiberensis. Next base: position 23,488,446 of record CM048826.1, read on the forward strand.
ACATCCGGGCTGTCGCAGCGCAGAGATTCAATAGATAAAAGCACATTCAATAAACCTCAAACAACAACTACTTAATCAACAATAGAAATTGTTGATGCCAAAAACTGGTCCACCTCACACTTTGGCTACTGTTGCCTCGTGATCTGGTCTCAGCCTTCGACAAACGGTTGAAATTTATAGTTGATGTGGACGCTTACTTCAGATTCTGAACAGGAGACGCTCTGGAATGCCGATCGAAATTATCAGCTCTTTGCTTTGGGGTGAATCTGTAAAAAGGAAAAGGGAGGGATCGGAATTGGGCCTTTCTGCCCGGATTTAACTCCGATGCTTAAGTCAGAAAACTTGTGAAGAGGAAGTCTTAGACATAAGTTAGTTCTTTTGTGTAATATTTTTCAGATCGTTTTCTTTCTATCATTGCTCTTCTTTTATAGCAACTTAAAGGCGGTTTAGGAAAGGCGGTGAGTAAGGCGGTGAGTAAGGCGGTAAGTAAGGCGGTAAGAAAATATCTCTTGAGGCGGTAAGAAAATATCTGCCTATTGTGCCTACTGTGTAGGTACTATGTAGGCAAGTAGAAAATATCTGCCCACTGTAGAGGCAAGTGGATAAGATCTACTTACTGTAGAGGCGTTAGATATTTTCTTACCTAGGTGGCTATCGCCCTATGAGACGGTTTTTATAATTCCGAAGGACTTTTTGTAGGGTTGAACCCTCATTCTTATTTGCCGAACGAAATTATGCTAGAGTATTTGGTTATATTGCCACGTGGCCTGAGGGGCATAGTCTTGTGTGTGACAAGTGGCCATTTAGGTACGCGACACGTGTCTTACCAAATATCTCCGTAACAGAAATCAATGTAACCATTAAAACCTAACCCAAGATTTATCACACCCAAGTATCTAGAGAGTTATCTCCCCATTAAAGGGGGATACAAATCCAATACAAAACAACAAGCAAAGGAAAGAGACATGATGTGAAACACCTTTTCCTCCACCGTAGGTGCCTGCTGGTGATTGGACTGTTGATGAAGTTTCCTCCTTCCTCTCCTTCGATATTCGCTTCCTCTCTCTGTCCAAGATTCAATAGAATAGTAGTTGAATGTCTTGGATAGTGGAGAATGCCTTCCCAAACCCTAAAAGCCAATATTTATATCCTTTTCATTATGGGAGGTGTGTGTGCACGATTCCCACCCCTATGGGCCCGTTGTGTAATAGAAACTGGGACATATGTGCTCCATACAGGCATCCATACCATCTCATATGGGCCCGTATGAGACCCTGTATAATTTTCAAGAGTGCTCAGATGATCCCATATTAGCTCATACCAAATATGTGTAAATTCCTTATCTCCAGGTGATACGGGCTTGTATGGGCCCGTAGGAGACCTCACATAGTCTTCTAGAGTGCTCTAACGACCCTGTATGGCCTCAGGACAGATCCTACAAATTTATTTCTAGGTCATACGGGCCCGTATGGGCCGGTATGGGACACCGTTTGGCTTTTAGGACTTCTCAGACGACCCCGTATACGCTCCTGGGAAATTGGTAGAAGTTTCTTCTCTTCATATGGTCCTATACCACCTCGTATGAGCCCGTATGAACTCCAAAAGTGTTTTACTTTGGCTTCAAATCCTCATCAAAAGCCTCCATTCTCTCGGGGTGTATCCGGTGTGCCCTGTTTATCAAACAGATCACTTATTAAGCATCGGTGGGCCACATTTTCACCAAATAGCATGTGAAATATGCATGAATGATACATAAAAATATGCTCAATTAAACACTTATCAAATTATGTCCAAATTTAAGCATTTGCTTGTCCTCAAGCAAATAAAAAGAAAAATTAAAGAATTGATAAGTGTTTAACCTCTGGCTAAGGAGTAGATGATTTCAATCTACTCAAAGTTTCACTACCGAATTGTATTTCAAACCTTGAATTTAGATCAATCCTGTGACACATTTCATCATAGCTCTAAGTAGAGGTTTCACTCTACTTACCATGTTCTTGAGTCTTAAAATGACAAACACCCCTTAAAAGGACTCTACAGGCTCCTTGGGACTATAAGGACAAAACAACCAACCCCCTAAGCAAGAAAAGGTGGACAAGCATGAGAGCTACAATATTAAGTAAACTAGATCCCTTATTTTTTTAATTTATTCCGGTAGGGCATCTCTAATAGATCCGACTTAATTTCCAAAACAGAAGACTAAATAAAGTGTAGATGCTTTCTGAGAGATGTATATGCTGATTAGGTAATAGAATACCCAACTACTTAAAGGATTACAATTCTACCTAGAGGTGTTCATACTTAGGAGTGACTTTTCGACTTGAGGGACACTCTAATTAGGAGCCCGAACCCGAAACTACTTTACAAAAACAAGTATTGAAATGTTGTCTATATTGCTTTCATAACTTCTATGTATCCTATTCATTATTATTCTCTTACTTGTCTACTTATTTTAAACTGTTGGGGCTAGATGCTTGAACTAGTTTCACGAAACCTCTTGGAGCCATTGAAAGCAATGTTTAGCAAGTTAAGTCTTAAGAACATGGCAATGAGTTGTCTAACAGTGTTAGAGAGTATGTTTGTCACAATGATTTTCCCTATGTGTCTAACATAGAGTGGGTACTCTTGCCCAGTTCCCACTCTATGTTTGAGTGTTATTGGTTATGCTTTACCATATTATTGTTTGGGTTTGCGCACACATATTTGTTCCCCCATTTCTATTGGATTTCTATTTCCATGTTAGTGTGTGCATATTAGCCTTCATTATGATTACTTGTGGTTGCTGAGCATTGCTATTTGTTGACCGATATGTGGCTGTAGAAACACGTGAACTCATACGCTGGGTAGGTAGGTATATATCAGCTAAAATATATTCCTTCATCCTGGATCAGTAGAGTGTGTGGGCTCCATTGTGGGGCGTTAAGGGCCGAGGACGCCTTGGCGTTCTGGTATTCCATACCAGAGGGAGGATACTCTGGTTGTCCTGCTGTTAGTACGGGTGATTCGTTAAACGTGTCGATACGTATGAGAGGTGGCGCTACCGGCTTACGACCAGATGGTCGTTTCCTAGCTAAGGTTGATGATGTTGACCGGGGGATCTATGATGAGTTTTCTTCAAAATTCTCTCTCAGAGCTTGAGTTATAGATGTGTTAGGGGTCCCTACCGTTGATAGTTTTGTGGTAGGTCTGAGACTTCTAGACGTTGGATAGTGCGGAGCGTGGTCTATACTTGCTTTGATTGTCTTCATGATTGTTTTTATATGCTCATTTCCTGACTTATCTACTATCATCTTATGTTGGATATGACTTCATTGTGATCCTTGCGGGGGTTCTTATTGGGCTTTCATTCCGAAAGCTCATACATTTTTTTATTCTCTTTCATATCCCGAGGAGTGGTCGACTTGGACTCAAGAGTAGTACGAGGGATTGGGAATTTGTTACAGATGTTGGAGAACCTCATATTTTTATTTGTGAGTGAGACTTCATTTGTAGGATCCCTATAGGACCTTGACTTATGTAGGGTGCCTGTACCCTTATTTCATTTCTGTTGTATTACTCTGAACTGGAAATGAATTATAGGTCCCTCAAAGTTTCACAAAACCCCAAAAAGTCCCTGGAAGTTTGCAATATCCCAAAACATCCCTCCTTTTTAAACAAATGCATTTTAAGTCCTTCCATCCACTAACACCATCTATTTTTTGGTTACAGGACGAAAATACCCTTCTGACAAATCATTACCACTCCCACCACCCAATGCAAGCACATGTAAAATGTCTGAAATGCCCTTAATGCAAAACCAACTAGCGGTTGGAATCCCGAGGCTACGACTGGACGCCTGTCGGTTGTCACGCACGACCGACTTCTCCTTCAACCGCCAATTTTGAATCTCTGTTCATAAAAAACACTACAGGAGCAACCAGAGCTTTTCCGACGCTGCACCACCGTGAAGCCTCCTCTGCCGGAGACATCCCGCCGGTGTACCTTCTTGCTGCTTCCCGGAGATCGAAGTTTAGTGTTTAGGGTTTCTTAAAGTGGTTACTCTAAGGTACAAAGTATGCTTGGGAACCCTAGATCTAGGTTTAGGGTTTTCCATCATTTTTACCTTCTTTTCGATTGTTTTTCCTCTTTTGTATGCACTTGCGATGAAAGATTGAAGATATTGAGGTTTGATTTTGGGTTGTTGCTCGCATCGCTGGAACTTCGCAGCAAGAAATTTAGGGATTAGGGGTTATTCTTTTTTAGCCATGTCCTCATATTCAAATACAAGTAAGTCTAGGTCTAGCCATATCCAACAGATTGGGTACGCCCATTTGATTAGGCTATGACCCGTTAGTGGATCATACATGTCCATCTAGGTATGTAGGGTTTATAAACTATTACTACTGCTGATATAAACTCTACTATCAGATATCGATGTAGAGTGCGGAGACACGCTAGGATGGAGTCTTGTGTGATTCCAGACGTCTCTGGTAGAGGTAAGTTACTCTTACCTAGTTCCCACTCTATATTTGAGTGTTATTGGTTATGTTTTACCATGTTATTGTTTGGGTTTGCGCACACATATTTGTTCCCCTATTTTTATTGGATTTCTATTTCCATATTAGTGTGTGCATGTTAGCCTTCATTATGATTGCTTGTGGATGTCGAGCATGCCTATCTGTTGACCGACATGTAGCCGTGGAAACACGTAAGCTTGTGCGTTGGCCGAGTGGGTATGCATCAGCCTAATTCTGTTCCTTCTGCCCAAAATAGTAGAGCGTGGGGGTTCCGTTGCATGGTGTTCAGGGCTGAGGATACCCTGAAGTTCTGGTATTCCATACCAGAGGGAGGATACTTTGGTTGTCTAGCCTGTCAGTAGGGGTGATTCACTGACTGTGTCGACACGTACGAAAGGTGACGCTACTGACTTGCGACCGGAGGGTCGTTTCCCAGCTAAGGCTGATGATGCTGACCGAGGGATCTATGATGAGTTTTATTTAAAATTCTCTCTTAGAGCTTGAGATTGTAGATGTGTTAGGGGTCCCTACCATTGATAGTTTTGTGGTAGGTCTGAGACTCCTAGACGTTGGATAATGCGGGGCATGGTCCCCACTTGCTTGGCTTGTCTTGATGATTGTTTTGATATGCTTATTTCTTGACTTATCTATTATTATCTTATGTTGGATATGACTTCCTTGTGATCCTTGCGGGTGTTCTTACTGGGCTTTCATTTTTAAAGCTCATACATTTTTTTCATTTTCTTTTAGATCCTGAGGAGTAGCCGACTTGGACTCAGGAACAGTACGAGGGATTGGGATTTTGTTGCAGAGGTTCGAGAACCTTATGTTTTTATTTGAGAGTGAGACTTCATTTGTAGGACGCCTATAGGGCCTTGACTTATGTAGGGTGCCTGTACCCTTATTTTATTTCCGCTATATTACTCTGGCCTGGGCCCGAGCACGGGACAAATGCCACGTACTTATATGGTTGCCCCGATAAGTACGCAAGGCATAGAATCCGAAATAACTAATATTATCAATAGATAAAACAAATTCAAATCCTAATATTGTTGAAATAGAAAATCAAGTCTTAATTTCACATAACAATTCATCAAGTTTTATACAATCGACACACTACAATCCGGGTCAACTATACAACACATCGATCTCATGATCTTTATCACTCCATGTTAACTTGGTCAGCTATCCTGACTTGTTCCTGTACACTGAAAAATAGTGGGAGTTGTGAGCTAAAACTAGCCTAGTGAGCGATAAACATGACACCCAGCTTAGATACAGAAGATAATATAAGTATCATATATATATATATATATATATATATATATATATATATATATATATATATAATAGAACAATGATCACGTTGGTCTATGCGCATATCAATCAGATAAGAAGGTTTCATGCCAATCAGAGATAAAAAGGATGATCAACTACAGAATCTTAACAAAATCAATTCACAAACACGAATAAATCATAATTTTAAAACATGGCTTGCAAATCAAAATCAATTATATCAATCATACCTAGTTCCATATACACCCAATCTCAACAGCGCTAGTCATGCTCATATATCAAAATCAAAAACACATAGCTCAGCCCGCAGGCTGCACATAGAAACCAGAGTGGTCCTACGGACCCGAGCCCAACATAGGCATGTCTCGACCGGTGTATACATGACATAGATATAGATTGGTATACGAAATATGTAAGGTGGCTCTACTATGAGCAAATACATGTACATACTAAAAGTATGGTTTCATAATCTATCGATAGAAACATCGTTAAAACATCAAACATTCAAGTCAAAACTACTAGAATTCATCTGTATTCAACTCACCTGGCAATCTCCCTAGTGCTTACTCTGGTTGGACCCTCATAGAGATTAGTCAACTTCTCTTACCAAATTGTATATGAATTCTCTCATTATGTCTCTCTTTATATAGAGGGGAGTGTCCTAGTCTCACTCTAATCCATATTCGAGATAGAGATAAATCATAAATATTTTATAATTATTTCTATGAGATAAATCTTTATCTAATTCCAATTCAAACTTATAAACCGATTATAATCCATATTTAATATAGAGATCTTCATGAGAGAAATCTTGACTAAGTTCAAATTCAAACTTATAATCTGATTACAATCCATATTTAAGATAGAAATCTCTATGAGACAGATCTTGACTTAATTCAAATTCAAAGTTATAATCTTATTACAATCCATATTTCATATAGAGATCTCTATGATATAAATTTTAATCAAGTCCTTGACCTAATAGGTAAATACGAAAAAATCTCTTCACACTTTCATTCAAGTCCCTATAATCTTAGATATTTATGTATAGGTTTTGGGTGGATTATTACATTATTTCATTTGGATTGTTTATTATCTCTTATATGTTCTTATTTACCTAGGCCTTGTATCCGAGTGAGGTGTGCCTCTACTTGGTTATCGCTGATCTGTGAACGTGCTCGTGGCCTATCGACTTGCTCTATTAGAGGTGTTGTCGAGAATTCACAATGTTTTCCACGTATCTGTACTGCGGAAATACAAACCAGATCCAAATCACATTTTGACGGGACCGTTTGTGGAGCTGGCCCAAGACTTGACTTATATAGAGGGACCTATACATATCTTTGATAGGAAGGACAAGTACTGAGGAACAAAGTGATCCCTCTAGTGAAGGTACTATGGAGCCATCATGATAAGTGTTCAAATGAGCTTAATTTTATACCATATTTGTACATACTTTACATATTGTTCTAGGAAGTTATAGCCCGCAAGTACTTAAAAAGTTTTATTCTTGATAAGAAGGGCAAAAATATCGAGCACTAGGAGAAAGGAAGCAATTCAAGAGTAAGGAGATTTCCGGCTAACAAATTGGCTCCATCCATGGGAACTTTCTGAGCAAAAGGTCATGGAAGCTAGGAGAAAGAAAACCTCTGACCCCATCCCAGGCCCTAGTGAAGCACCAGCACGAAAGCATGGCTCGCAAGAGCTCTGCCAATTTCTAGAGTGTGAAGTAGAAGATCTGACACAAGCCTAGCGAAAGATAGAAGTGAGAGTTCAGGAGCTCTCCATGTCCCCAAACCTTTCTACCTGGGGCACAAGGAACGAATCGGCCTCAAAGGTCCACATCATTACTGGAGGGCCTAATTGGGGGGGGGTGACAGCGCGGCAACCCAAAAATCCCAAGTCCATATACCCAGCTAAGAAATCTAAGGGGGGCATTCCAATCATATTCTCGGGTGAAGACTTCGGGAGAATCGCTCATCCTTATAATGATGCGGTGGTTATCACAGTCATCATAGCGGACTCCGAGGTGAGAAGAGTTCTCGTCAACACCAGGAGTTTCGTCTATGTCCTTTACTGGAGTGCCTACAAGCAGATGGACCTAGGCGCCCGAGGTCTACAACCGGAGAAGACCTCCTTGGCTGGCTTTATGGGGAACACAATCATCCCGAGGGGGTAGTCTCACTCCCCCTCACCGTCGAAACACATTCACACCAGGCAACTGTCACCGCCAACTTCCTAGTGGTTTAGTGTGCATGTGGTTACAATGTCATCCTGGGAAGACCAACGCTCAACGTCTTGAGAGCAATCGTCTCCACATACCACCTACTCCTTAAGTTTCCAACTTAAAATGGATGCAGGGAAGAGGTGACCAACTCGCTGCCTAGCAGTGTTATATTACACCCCTCAAAGGCAAGACTACGGGAGGCGTAGCCGAAACCAGGGCTATCAAGGCATGACTTGAAGATGAGCAGCCAAAGGAGCGAGCAACGTAGATCGAAGATCAGGTGGAAATTCCACTAAGCGAGGATCTTCCCGGGAAGGCGGTACACCTTGGTTCCGAGCTCTTGCCTGAAGCCCAGGCCGAAATGATGCTTTGTCTGCAAGGCAATAAAGGTATATTTGCTTGGGCCCTAGAAGTTATGCCTGGTATGAATCAAAGCATTATTGAGCATCATCTCAACGAAGAATCGAGGCCTAGGCCTGTTATCTCGAAGCTAAGACACTTTTCCCCTGAGCGCCAACAAGCCGCAAACCAAGAGGTGAAGAAGCTTCTCAAGGTTGGGTTCATCAGGGAAGTCCACTACCCCAAGTGGCTCTTAAATGTTGTTCTTGTAAAGAAGCCCTCAGGAAAATGGCGAATTTGCGTTAATTTTACTAATCTTAATAAAGCTTGCCCTAAAGACTACTACCCATTTGATGGGGTTGTTGATGCCATGTCGAGCCATGAAATGTTAAGCTTTCTGGGCACCTTCTAAGGCTACAACCAAATCAAAATGGCGAAAGCAGACGAGGAGCAAACCTCGTGCACTATTGAGAGAGGTACTTACTGTTGTAAAGCTAATACCTTTTGGTTTAAAAAATGCAGGCGTTACCTTTCGAAGGCTGGTAACAAAGGTATTCGAGAATCAACTCGGATGTCGGTGGGATCAAGTTGGGTAGATGAGCTCCATAAGCCAATTGTCAAGTAGAGGTAACTAACCACACCATCCTACAAGGGCTAAAAACTCGGGTGATGTAGGAGGGATCAAGCTGGGTAGATGAGCTCCATAGCACCCTATGAGCGTACCGCACCACCATACGAACTCCTACGGGAGAAACCCCCTTTAGCCTCACATTTGGCGTCAACGCCATTATCCCGGTGGAGGTAAGGTTGCCCACACCCAACATCTTAGTGTTTGATCCACAAGCAAACAACGAGCGACTACTCGCCGAATTAGACCTCCTATAAGAAAAAAGGAAACTTCTTAGACCAAGGCGGTAGCATATCGGCAAAGAGTTCGCAAGTTGTATAATACAAAGGCTAAGGGAGTCACCTTCCAGCTCGGGGACATGGTCTTGAGGTAAAACATATTCCAAGGAAATAAAAGCAGGACTGGTAAATTAACTCCAACATGGGAGAGGCCTTATGTTGTACCGGAGATTGTCCAACCGGGGACCTACTATCTTACCGACGTGGAAAGACAAAGGCTTCCCCAGCCTTTCCATTTGGAATATCTAAAGAAATATTATCGATGAATCATGAATGTCTTTCTCCGTACTTTGTCCCCGGAATTCAAAGTCCCTTCTCTGAAAAAGGGTTGAGGTCTCAAACGTCGTTATTCGATGAAAGTCCTTTATTAAAAAGGGTTGTGGTCTCAAACCTCGTTCTTATATCCAAAGTCCCTTCTCTAAAAAGGATCAAGGTCTCAAACCTCGTTATTTTATCTAAAGTACCGTCTCTAAAATGGGTCGAGGTCTCAAACTTGGTTATTATATGCAAAGTCCTTTCTCGAAAAGAGTAGAGGTCTCAAACCTCGTTATTATATCCAAAGTCCCACTCAAAAAGGGTTGAGGTCTCAAACCTCATTCTTATATCCAAAGTCCCTTCTCTAAAAAGAGTCGAGGTCTCAAACCTTGTTATTTTATTTGAAGTTCCTTCTCTAAAAATGGGTCAAGGTATCAAACCTCGTTGTTCAATAAAAGTCCCTACTCTAAAAAAGGGTCGGGTCTCAAACCTCATTGTTCGATTAAAGTCCCTACTTTAAAAGGGTCGATTTCTCAAAAATTGTTCTCATATCCGAAGTCCCTTCTCTACTAAGGGTCAAGGTCTCAAGCCTCTTCCTCTTAACCAAATCCTTGTATCAATAGCACCGAGGAACATGTTCTCCAACACATCACAAAGGAGTGTGACCGCTATTTCAGCACCCAAGAGAGTGACCGACGTTGCGACACCCAGGAGCATGACCGACATTACGTCACCCTGGAATGTGTACGACAACACATTACCCGAAAGAGTGACCGCTACGATGACACACAGGAATGCGATTAATACTGCGACACCCAGGAGCGTGACCGACATTACGGCACCCAGGACTATATCCGACAACACTTCACTCAAAAGTGTGATCGCTACGGGAGCACCTAGGAGTGCGATTAGTATTGCAGCACCCAGAAGCATGACCGAGGTTGCGATAATTAGAAATGCAACACAATACCGACCGAGAATCTACAAGAACTCAAAAGTAAGGGGGGAGTGGAGTCTACAATCCAAGTTGCGTCTACAATCCAAAGGGTTCAGAAATATCAACCAGTCCAATAAAAACAAAGACCAAAGGACCAAAAGAATCATAGCCCAGAAATACACAGGATATATCTGAAAGTACAAGCTGAATTAAACAAGAGTACATCGCAAAAAACCACGAGAGAAGTATAAAAGGCACAAGTTATCCACCAAAGGGGGAACCTCATCCGGCATGATGGGCCTTCTGGGCCTTCTGGGCCTTTTCTCCTCTTTGGATCTCTTTCTAGAGCCTCAAGGCCTCCACATAATGAATCTCCCTGAGATTTAGGTCGAGACGGACGCGAGCTAACGTTTGGAATACGAAGAATCCATCCTTTGCGCCTTCCTAAGCAACCTCTTTAAACTTCACAATGGCCTTAAACTTGGCCACATCTTGGTCTGCCGCCTTTTGGCTTTCACCATCAAGATAGGCCCAGAATTCCAAGGATTGGAGGTGATTCTCTATAGCTTTCTGCAAATCTTCAGCTCAAGAATGAGAACCTATATAATCATCGATGTCGATGCCAATAAGTTCATCCCTTCGGCCTCCTCATCTTCGTGAGCCTTCTTAGGCCTCCAAAGATTGCTTGGTGGCAATCAAATCCCAGGCGACGCTGTTTTGATTCTTCTAAAGAGTTCACAAAAGTTCACAAGCCGTAGCTAGTTCATTGGCAGCAACCTTCTCATTTAAGAGAAGCTTCACCCAGACCCTTAGCTCATTATATTGCCGATTCGAGGCCTCGTATTCGGCCTTCCAATGGTCTCGGTCTTTTTCAAAGCTTACCAAGGCCCCTTTATGTTCCCACACCGACTTCTTTAAGTCTGCTACCTTAGACGTCAATGATCTCAGGAGGTCACCCATGGATTTCTCCTCATCTACCTCCCGGCGATGATAACAGACGGTATGATCCAAAAACTGCCCAACCTGGAGGCAGACATGATGAAAGGTATCAGAATGCACAAATAACAGACTATTAGTACCGTGACATCTCATATCGTCAAGTTAAGACCAGAAAGACGATCAACCAGAGACTTCTTGGATAAATGTTGTAACATATCCTCAGAAACTGGGCAATGGAGGCTTTCCAAGATCGTGCTAGTCCCCCTGCATCAGTTGGGGGTATATGAAGAACAGCCCTTAGGAAGTCTTTCTCTAGTTGATACCAAAGTCAGCTCTGGAGCATGAGCCTCTGAAATACGCAGCATAGGCTGGGAAAAACCACCTGCAACCGCCTCATTCTCCTCCTTAGCCTCGGGCATCACTACCAGGGAAGGTCGGTCACGCAACTCCGAAACAGCGGCCTCCTCGTCCTAATCACTCAGAATCAAGCCATTCCTTAGGGGACCTCTCATCTCGATGGCTCGACAAACACGTCAGTTTCCTTTTCTTCCCATGAGAAGTGGTAGCTGACGAAGTACGGGTCTCTATAATAAGGGACCCGACTAACTAGTCCAAATCCAACCGAGGACCTATAAAGACAAAAACAACGTCAGTACCACCCGCTTAAAGCTGATGACCTAATAAAAAATTCCCTACCAGTAAAATCCTCACATTTTATGAATTTAATAAATCTCTAATTCCTTCTGCTTTATTTTATTATTCATGTTAGAAGGGCTTAAAGGGAAAAAAAGGGGTTTAACTACAAAAGGCATCTAAAGAGGAATTAAGTCCCATTGATGGATCTTTATGGGAAGAAATATGGAACTAATGGGCTCTTGTGCAAAACAACCATACATGAGAATATTAGTAATAAATATGGTTATGGGTTGTGATTAAGGGGAAACCAAGGACTAAATTGTAAAGAGGAATCACTAAGTCTTGATGTGATTATATAATAGGTCGCGAGGGTTATCATACAAAGTTCACACAAAATCTGAATCCACTATGATGTTACTTCAAAGAAATTCCATACTCTCTTTCTCTCTCTCTCTCTTCTCTCTCTCTCTCACATGAGGCTTTGTTGAGTGGAGGGATTTAATTGAACTTCAAATAACTTATCATTGAAGATCTTCACCGCCTTAGCATGTGTGTGTTTGCTTGATTTAAGAACTCTCTCTCTCTCTAAGGTGGAGGTTAGTGGTTTTATTAAATAAATTCAACATGATAGTGAACGTTGGCCTCATGCATGGCTCCACTACATATTAGAGTGAATTGACTTCATGAAAGGATAAGAGAAAGCTAATTAATAAAAGAGAGAGAGAGAGAGAAAGAGAGCGAGAGAGAGAGAGAGAGAGCTATGTTTCTAGGAGGTCAAGTTAATTAAGTGCATACAAATTTCAAAATAAAATTTAGATAGTTTGCATGAGCCCACATGGTCCACGAAAGGGTTAAATCGTATATAAACAGTATTTAGTAAATGAGGATGTTTTGAAAAGAAGTCCCAAATCCCATGCACGAATCATCCAAGTTATTGTTATTTGAAGCCAACGGCGAGGGTTGGAAGAGGAAAATAACTCACGGCTGAGATATGACTCCTTGTGAAATAAAAAAAAATCTCACGAATTATAAGTATCAATTGTAAAAGTTGAAGGAAAGTATTAAAGATAGGCATCGGAAGGCTGCAATGACGATGCGTAGCCAGGCATCGTGCACGAAGGGAAAAGAAATGCATGAGTGAGAGAGGACAGGTGATCCTCATCTTCTCCAAAGAATCTGTGCGCGATCATCATTGTTAATAAGTAAGACAGGTTTTATATCACTCCATTAGCGGGATTGCAACCACTCAAGCCTCATCGCGAGCCTCATTAAAGGAACCCCACCCCTAACCCTAGTAATGAGCCATACTCCTCCTTGTGAGAGAAACCAAGAGAGATAGCGATACTATGTCGAAAACAGTGACAGGAAACAAGATGATGGAGGGGAGAACGAGGGACTCAGATAGGTGTTGTCGTCCTGTTGACGACGGGCCGCCGGATACCTATGCATCACCTTGTAGTGAGAAAAGGGCAGGAGAGAGAGAGAGAGAGAGCACAACCACAACTGCAACTCGTTATATCTTCTAGTGAGCCTCTGACTTTGAAGGTTAAAACATAAGTTACATATATAAATCATGATGCATGCATGCGTGGGTTACCGCATGGGTTAGAGGCTAGTGTATGGAACCATGGAGATTTCGAATGCTTGTTTTGTTTGGGAGGCCTTACTGTAGAACCAGTTACTGTCTCATATCATGAAGGGTTTGATGGGTGTGGATAATGGGTTTATGGGTTAGATGATGGATTTGAGGTGGTTTATCATACATGTATGGGTACCAATGTGCATAGAAGCATCAACTTGAACAATATCATAACTATTATTTTTGTTGGAAGACTTATGTTGGAAAGTACAGGTTAGACTAGGTCCGCCTAAACCTTGCATGGACTTCAAGAATTAGTTGTGCATGGGGTGAGTGAAGGAGCCCTAAGCCCTGTTAAGAAAGATCAAGTCCATTGTCATATTATTTAAGGAAATAAGTATATTAATGGATCATTACGAGAACTTAGTTGATGGTCTAGTAGGCAATGAGACGGTTGGACATAGATCCATAAAAACTGGGTGTGCTAGGAGTGCTTGTGTTGTAGGAGTGGAGTGCAATTCATTGAAGTGAAGAAGAGTTTTGTGAACATGTTGTATAACCCTAATAAGAACAAGAGGAAAGGTTTGGCATTGTTAGAAAATTAGAGACTGGAATGAAATCCTTGAAGATTGAGTGAATAATGATCATCAAATTAGTAAGGTCTACTTGGACATGGTCAGTGTATGGTCCTAGTTTCAACTGGGTTATAACCTGTAAGAGAGAGCCTGAATACATGATGTGCCATACACATATGAAGTGAAGATGATAATAGTGAAACAAATTATAAAATGGTTAATAGTCAGTAATGGACTTCGGCCAAACCAATAATAATAAGGGTCTTGAATGAGATTCTTTAGAATTGGACCAGGCCTTGGGGACTTGAGGTTGAGTCGTTGGGCTTAGTAAGTGGGTTCTATGGGGTTTAGATGTTGTTTTGGACCCATGACCCAGTTAAGGGTAACTTGGTTAGTGGAGTCCATTTGAGTGAAACTACTTGATTAAAGTATTCAAGTCCTAGTGGCGGACCGAATCACTATATGTGGAGTGAGCATTCGTTATGTATTCATACGCATACTAAGTATAAAATTTATATGGCAGATACCAACGCGGTAAGTGGAGATGCATCAGGAGGGATTCTTGACTGATTCTGGTTGTCTTTGATATACAGGTAAGTACTCTTGTCTAGTTCCTACTCAGTGAATATGTATTTATTGGTTTTGCCACTGCTATATTCTAGCCTATTTTCTTAGTGATCTCAAAAATTTCTTTGTTGACTATACACACATACTTGATATCTTGATTTGTTAGACTATTTCCGTAATTGTTTGTATATGATTGGTATATGTACATGTGTGATTGTGTTTACTGAATATGCCTGTCCGTTGATTGACATGTGGCCCTGGAAACACGTGAGCCTATGCTTCGTCCGGGTCGGTGTGTGTCAGTTTGTCCATTCTTGTGGATCCTTTCACCCAGTGTAGTAGAGCGTGGCTCTGGTGGGGCGTTCAGGGATAAGGACACCCTAGCTTTTTGATGGTCGATCCCAAGGGGATGATACTCTAGCCGTCCAGCCCGTTATGGGACAATACGCTGACCGTGTCCGCACGTATGAGAGGTGGCGCTACTGACTTCCAACCGGATGGTCATTTCCAACTAAGGCTAATGTTGCTGACCGGGGGATATTTGATAGTCTTTCCTTGGATTACTCTACAGAGCTTGAGCCTGTAGTTGCGTTAGGAGTCCCTACCGTTAATGATCCGTTATGGTAGGTTTGAGACACCAAGATGTTATATAATATGGGGCGTGGTCCCCACTTGCTTGCTTTAGTCATGTTGATTGATTTGATATGTTCATTCTTGACTTATCTTATTATTATCTTGTTATCACATGACTTCCTTCGGTTCACTACGCGGGGCTACGCAGGGGGGGAGGGTGCTTACTGAACTTTCCTTCCGAAAGGTCATACACTTGTTCTCACTCTTTTTCAGATCCTGAGGAGTAGCTGACTTGGACTTAGGAGTGACACATAGGTGGGAGCATATTTATTTGTGGGTGAGAGTATGTTATGTAGGACCCTTGTAGGGCCTTGACATTTGTAGGGTACATGTACCCTTATTTTATCTTCTATCGTAGACTATGATCTATTTTATTATGTTCATTTGGATTTTTCGTTGTTTATCTGTTGTATGTTCATGATTACCTAGGCTTTGTATCCGAGTAGGGCTTCTCTCGACTTAGGTAAGGCCGATCTGCTCATGTGTACAAGGGTCGGGATTTGGTTCAGGGCGTAACAAATTAAAGTGTTATCAGAGCACTCAGATAAAGGACACCTTAGTTGCCCAAGTGACCTAGTCAAGTAGGTTGAACAAAGTGCTTGGTTGGGCAGGCAAGGTCTCTAGAACAATAGACTGACGTTTTGCTATTTGGGAGCAAATATCTATAGAAGGGTAACGAGGTTGTCGATACTTCTAGCCGGCTTTATTTGAGGAGGTTGAGTTTGTGCGAGAGAAATCCACACCATCGAGGGCTGAGGACCACCCGATACCTGAGGAGGATTTCTGATCTAAGGTGCGAATGGCCATTGAATCAATCAATCTACACATAGACACGATAAAGGCCATCGTAGAGGTGATATTCCAGAGAAATATAGAGACTGACCTGAGGAATCCTCGGAGGGTGAGGAGGGCCTGGGACTATTGTAGTATTCTTGTTAATCGAATTGGAGTCAAAGTTGGAGGCTCGTCGACTAAGGGTAGTAAAGGGGTGAGGTGCCTTCGTTGTGGAGGATATGGAAACTAGTTGACGGTTTGTCAGTGCTCACTCATCAGGTGCCTAGGATGTGGGAGTGAGTACCACCTCACCATGTACTGCCCTGAGAAGAGCGGAGAAAGAGGACCCTCAGGCTTGTGAGGATTTCTACCACCAAAGGACGACGCGCATGACAGGTGGAGGCCAACGGGGGCTCCCCCACTGAGTGGAGGTACCTCAGCGTCCGATGGAGGAGGTACCCCCGCCACAAGAGGATATGGAGGTAAAGCAGGAGCTGCCTACTCAGTCTGATGCTACAGAACCGCAAGTAGCAGGCTCGGACTTGAGGGGAGAGGTACCCCTTATTACCATGATAGAGTTTATGAGAGAGATGATGGGCCTCATCAAGAAATTAAGGCAGCACCAACAACAAGCATAAGCCCACCCTGCCACGCCAACCACCAGCAGGATTTTACTTAGGGAGATCAAGAGGCCCACCCCCCTACTGTTTGAGGGAGCTGCCGCTTAAGCGGTAGAGTTATGGATTAGAGAGTTAGAGAAGGTCTTTTAGGTTTTCCAGGTCGTAGATGTTTATAAGGTGAGGACAACAGACTATTTTCTAAAGGGCAGTGTAGAGGACTGGAACCTGATGCCCGCATAGGGTGCGCGATAACTAAGCACAAGTGTATGAGGTCGATCAAGTAATAAAGTAGCCGAAGGTAAGGTAATCGAATCCATAGGGACTGGAAACTAGTACTGACTATCTTTCTTACCTAGTTCAAAACTAGTAAAATCCATGATTTTAGGGGAAATTTATTTTTATTTTTTTATTTTGGTTAATTATTTGATTAGTGAATGAAAGTTCCTAAGGTTGGATTTAAATGAATTCTTGGTTGGAATAAAATCTTTCTAAATTTGTTAATTAATTAGTTAATTAGAGAGGTTACTCGTGTTTGGAGGTTATTGGTTTTTTTAAAATTTTATAAAAATCATAATTAGGATTAATTGAGGTTGTTATGAACCTACTCGTAATTACCAGAAAAGCTGAGGACTAAGTAGTAGGGACCTGTATGTAAACTTTTATAAAGGAAGACTTAGGTGCAAATTGAAGAATTGATTAATATGACATTAAATATATATATATATATATATATATATATATATATATATATATATATATTTATAGGATAAATGTTTATATATAGAAAGAGAATATGGTTGTTGTCAAGATAAGGACTGTATAAATATTTAAATATATATAAATATTTATCTTTTAGTGGTTAAAGATGGAAATAGTAAATAAATAAAGATAAAATAAAATAATAATTATACATTTGAGAATGGACGTGTATAGCTGCTAACGCGTGGAGGTTTTATAATATATTATGCTATATTTATAACTTTACTAGTATACAGAGATATCGAGAATTGTATAAAGAGAAACATCTCCAACTAAAATATCATCCACTAAACTCGTCCGCAGCCGTCCGATCCAGCGAGTGTTGATTGCGAGGTGAGCGCCAGACTTCTCCCCGCTCGCCAGCGCGCAACCATGGTCCAGACGCGCGATCACCGCACGTGATCACCGGGATTGAGTCTTCGCGTGAAAAGACAATCAGTGCCCAAGAGTGGTTTGCATGACCGATAATGCACTGATATTGTCTTTAAGATGACTCATGACCTGCAACGTCCTCGTACCGTGTCTGTGTCTCCTCCTGAATGAGCGTGTACACTCGTCCTTGGGTCATTGGCCTCCCTTGCGTCGGTGGCTGACTAAAGAAAGGTGGTTGACCCGTCCCAGTCGCTTTTCCACTCTTGCCTCCAGTAGGTTGTCCTTTCCCCAGAGCCCCAGACTCTCGTGACCCACCCGAGGGTCTCTGTGGTTGGGATTTTCCCCCCTGTGTTCCTAGGCCAGTCTTGGCCTGGGGACACTGGGCTAAACGATGTTCTAGGCTGCCTCATTCAAAACATGCCCCCGTTAACATCGGGCACTCTACCTTCCTGTGTGGCCCTCCACGCTCAAAACACCGCAGAGGCTGGTTCACACTACCAGAGGATCCCCTGCCTCCAGATCCTGCTGATGAGCTTGAGGATCTGCTGTATGGCCGAGATCTGTACTCAGACCTCGATCATCCGGAACCCTTACCCGATGTCTGATTATGAGTGGAGCTCTGTCCCTTGTCCTTCTTCTTTTGCTCCTCTTGTTGGGGTAGCCTCTGAGTACCCTTCTGGCGGGAGGCGTCATTGTGCTTCGCCCTGACTACTACCTCTGCGGTACTGGTACACAAAAATCCAGCCACTATTTCCTTGAGAGCCGGCCGAAGACCGTACTCAAATCTCCCAGCCTTGATCGCATCAGCGGGCACCAATGCTGGTACAAACCTTGCTAGTCGATCGAACTCTGCCTCGTACTGTTCGACCGACATCCCCTCCTGGATCAGCTGGAGGAATTGTCGCTCTAGCTGCCGAAGATGACCTGGAGAGTGATACTTGGAGTAGAACGTCGCTTTGAATTGCTCCCAGTATCAGGTGGTCCACCTCTAAGTCGGACCTCATTGCGATACCAATCTTCGGCGCTACCCTGTAGTAAATAGGCGGCGGTCCTGACTTTGTAGGCGTCAATGGTCTCATAGGCTTCGAATGATCTCTCGATCTCTCGAACCCATAGTTCTGCTGCCTCGGGGTCAGTGGCTCCTCCAAATGAAGCCGGAATCATCCTCCTGACCTCCCCCAAGATGCCTTCCCTGCTCTCGGGTGGCGTCTGTCGTCTAGTACGCCTCTGGTCTTGTACCAAGCCCATCACTTCTCTCATTAACTCCAGCATACGGATGGAGTGTGCTTCTCCTCCCCGATTATAACCTGCCATCTAAGGTCCCTCATTGTCTGAGAGAGCAGGTGACCCCTGCTCCATTTCCTCATCCACATAGGGTAGAGGTATCTCCTCACGTCGGGGTCTTCCCCGTCTTCCTCCTCCGTGTATCTTATGAACTACGAAATATTCACATGACATAAGACAAGAGATAATATTCATATCGCAAATATAATAATGACACCATATATATTACTTCCTCAAACATAGCCCATACAACACATATGGTACGATAATATCTTAAGTAAATGCCACTACAAACATCATGATGTCACGTAGTCCCTATGGCGCTATCGGATTCACTATTTCTCCTGTTCGTCCCCTAAGTATGGGGATCCTCCCGAGTTTCAAGGTTCCTCATCCCCTTCCGACTCCAAGGTATCCTCTGAGCAAGACTCCGTGGGGTGATGCCCACTGTCGCATTCAGGGCACTCACAGGGTGGGTCACTGTAGCAGCCTGTTCGCTAGTGTCCGAATTTCCCGCAGCGAAGACACCATACCACCCTACAAAGGACCAGGTCATGTAGTCCGCCGTAGTAGGGGCACCACCTCTTACCGTTCACCCTGGACCTCGTTCTTCTTTCTTCAGAAAAGTATAAGATAGAATTGGGTAAACGGTACATCCGGGCTCGACTCACTAGTAGTGGCACCAACGTGTCATTGTAATGCCTGATTCGCTTTGCTACCGTGTCGTTATGTTCTATTCTCCGCATATACCACTTTGTCCTTCCGGTCAATCCCAACGTGCTGTCAGATAGAAAGGGCATAAGTTTCCCCGTCAGGTCAACGGTCACTACGTCTGACTCCGATCCGGAGTCCTACTCTTACCCAGAATCCTCCTGGGTTGACTCCACTTCCTGCGCACTCTCCTCATCAGACATGGTCGACTACCAGACAAAAGTACAGTTAGTTCATTCCAAGAATAATCTTATCTACCCACCCTCACACTCAGTCAAACCTATTTGACTAAGTCACTAGGGAACCTAGGGTGTCAATTAATCCGCTTCCGCTCTGATACCACTTTAATCTGTCACGCTCCGCCCCAAAAATCCCGGGCCCACGGGCACGTGGCAGACCGGCCATACCCGAGCAGGGACGGGCCCCACCCGGATACGAAGCCTCAATGATCATCAAACACATGAAACATGCAAAGCGGAATATATCAAATCTAAAGACATAATATAAATATGTCTACACAGCGGAAACAAAAGTCAAAGGGTACATAGTCCCTCGAAACTTAACACCATAACAGCCCTACAAGGGTCTTCTAACAAGTGCGTCCTACTCCTCGGGATCTGGAAAAAGTATCAACAAGTGGATGAGTTTTTGAAAGGAAAGCTCAGTAAGTACCCCGCAAGGAATAAAACAGGTCATGCCACAAATATCATATGATAATCTAAGTAAAAGCAAATCAGAGAAAAACATGACAATCAAACCCAGCATGGGAAGTATAAACCCTACCGACCAAACCACCTTGAGTCTAAGACCTACCCCAATGATCATTTCATACGGTAGGGACTCCATAACCACAATCATGTCATCTCAAGAAGAGCAACTCACGCGAAGCTCGCAAACCATCCCCCGGGCAGTCATCAGCCTCCGCAGATATCGACCAACTCGGTTCTCACAAACCTCAGAGTCCAGTAGTGCTATAACTCATACATGTATGTACACGGCCAGCGTATCGTCCCACTGACGGGCATACAGGACAGCC
Organism: Dioscorea zingiberensis; assembly: GCA_026586065.1. Classification (NCBI taxonomy): domain Eukaryota; kingdom Viridiplantae; phylum Streptophyta; class Magnoliopsida; order Dioscoreales; family Dioscoreaceae; genus Dioscorea; species Dioscorea zingiberensis. Next base: position 23,509,387 of record CM048826.1, read on the forward strand.
AGAGTATCGTCCCCCTGACAGGAAAGCACAAACAGGGTGTCCACGGGCCCTGAACGCCAAACAGGAGCCACACGCTCCACTGCACTGGGCGGAAGAATTCACAAAAATAACACAAATCGAGCGGAAACAACCACTCAATCAAGCAAGCACCCGCACACAAGTTATGGAATCAACAATCATGGAACAAATGTCATCCAATAAATCAACAGTGTATGTGTGCGCAAGGAACAAATATCAATGGTGAAGGAAAACACCCAATGATAAAGAAAACTAGGCAAAGGAACTCAAAAAAACATAGCAACAACAAGTCCAATAAACACTCTGTAGAGTGGGTGCTAGGCAAGAGTACTTACCTGATTCTCAGAGATATCTAGAATCAATCCGTGCTCTCCCTTGACGTGGCTCTCCGCTCTAACCCAAAATCTGATAAGCAGAGTCCATAATTAATATTATTCCTAATATTAATGTCTAAATATACCCATGTTATAAATCAATGGGTCGGTTCAAACGAGATGGACCACAACCCATTTTAGCTTTCCTTTTCCCTAACTATTACTTTAATCACAATTAAACCCGAAATACTCATCACAAGGCATGCAATTCTTATAATAAAACAAGTGCATGCCTACTGTTCCCTTCCTCTCTTTCTTCCTTTTATAATACCAATTTTAACTATAATAAACTTCAATGATTTGTGTACAGGTTTTTAATCTTAAACCAAGCATACATGCCCAACCATGCTCCCTCTCTCTACCTCTCTCTTTCTCATAAAACTGGCTATCTTTCAATGAGTATTTTCAATACTAAAACTCCAATTTAAATCATATCATTTAGAGTTAAACATAACGGCTTGTTTTTTCCTTCTCAAAGTTTAAAACATGGAACCACATGCATCAGGTCAGCAAGAACTTGAACTCAACGCACATGCATATCTAACCCTTTTAAAGCTACTCAAGTTTAAGCTTCTATTTACCTTTTGCTCCTAAGCACCCACCAATGGTTGCAAAGGTTCTCTACCCACTGTAAACAATGTTCTTCAAATCTTGGACTTCAACCAGTTGCAAGGTATCATCATATAAAGCATGGTTGAAAGGTATCATACCCGGCTTAACTATTGAAGATTAACACATGGTTGAAAAGTAAATAGCTACATAAAATAATGGATGAATGTGCATGGTTGCCTGATAACAAGGATATTCATGTGAAAGGGAGACGTGGCATCTTCTCAACCATACTTTCGTCTTAACATGGCCAGAGCATCACTCCCAAGCTACACTCTTGTTGTTCACTTGGCCGTGATGTATATATAAAGGAGGTGAAGGCAAAATAATATTGCTAGTTAAAAAAATCATTACCCTAGAGGCTAAACAAAGCAAGGACATGGCTGTCATTTTGAAGAAATGAAGGATAAGTGTAACTAGGTTTGGATGTGGCAGGCCAGCACCTCATGCTTGACTGTGAACTCCTTTTCAACCATGTGTTAATCTTCAATAGTTAATCTTGGACTTCAACCAGTTGCAAGGTATCATCATATAAAGCAAGCATAAACTTCACAAGAATTATTAATAAAGGAAAACCAATAAGTAACAAAATTCAATTAATAAATCATCCTAGGGTTCATGTTTCTGAGGCACCACTGAAGGTATTTAGCCTCTCATGCTTTTGGAAACATAAACAAAGATATTGGAGAAAGACATAATTGACAACACGGTGACTCACTTGCTCGATGTTTTCTCCACCTTCAATCTTCTCTGAAACCCTAACGACGCTTCGAACACCCATCGAGTATTGCTCCGCTAAAAGTCCCCGAACTCCATGCCTTCGTCAAGTTTATATAGAACTTTATCCGATATAGCACGACCGTGCGCATATGGTGCACGACCGTGCCAACTCCCGCAGCTTAATCTCTACGCATTTTGAATTCATTGAAGCATACTGGCGTGTTCACGGCCATGCCAAATTGTACTAGGCCTGTGTACACCTCTGTGAAGTGTTCTTTAAACTTGTTTTGCCCTATTTCATCTCGTTTCTTGTTACTTTTGCTCAAGGTACGTATTTTACCTGCTCAATCACAAAACAAATCTAGAGGAGCACAAAAATAGAGGAAATGATGAGAAACAACGCGATAAGTGCATGTGAATGTGATGGGAATATATGTATATTTATGCACTTATCATACCCCCATACTTAAACTTTTGCTTGTCCTCAAGCAAAGGAAATATATAAAGAAAAATAGATAAGTACAAATTCTCCTATCTCAAAATAGTTGGGAGTCCCTCTGGTGCCCGAGAAAGCACAATGTTGAGTGCTGTGAATGGTTTTTAAAGAAAAATAGGTTTCGCCATATACTCAGACTCCTCACGTGTGTGTGTGTAACTCTTCTTATGGTGCCACTTATCAACTCAAGCCTGGCCCGACCAGTCTAACCTTTATTCACTAACCTCTCCCTTGCTCTCTCTGGCTGGAGGTAGTAGCTTCATACATCCAATGAGGTAGCCTTTTCCTTTGGTAGGTCATCAAGTGAACATTTGTGATGCCCAAATACGGCTTTCACGCTTTAAAGGTGATAGCTCTTTCTACCATCTTTTCTATACCGGTAGGGCATCCTTGATGGATCCGACTTGCCGGCCGGTAGGATATCCCTAATGGATCCGACTTTCCGGTTGTGCCACCCACTCTCTAATTCTTCTCGATAATTTTTTTTTATAGGAGATAGCATAGTATAGGAGATAGCATAGACTAGTGGTTGCAAACTAGGTAGAGTCAAAACCTAAGTAAACAAGTGACAATACAGTCAGAGTTTGTGCTTAAAAATTTTGTGAGGTGTCTAGGAAAGGCAAAATTATACAATATACTTTTTGAAAAATTAGCCCCTAACACTAATATTTGACCTAGACAAGAAAGAGGACTCCTATTAATTTGTTCATAGATCATCCAAAATCATTACTTATCATGAACAATATAATTTCCAATGATTAATCCCTCCCCCACACTTAAATTGTGCATTGTCCCCAATGCACACAATATATGCACTAAAAAGTATATATCATGCTAAAACAAAATGGGAGAGAAAGGGTGAACTTAGCTCAGTGTGCACGGTCATGTGTTGATCCCTTTCATTGCATTTCCTGTCAAGTGTGAATTTTAACTTTTCCTGAAAACATTGAGGCCACAAAAAAGTGAAACTCCATATCATATAGAAAGACTAAATCCTTTTATGAACAGACTGACTCAAAGAAAAAGAAAATACAAAAGTGGTAAAATAAATTAAGATAAGGACATAGAAGATGCTCAGATGCCGAGGTCCTCCTCCTCGGTGCTATAGGAGGAATCACCAGAATTCTCCCCATTTGTGTCCTTCCCAACAGCACTGTCTTAAGCTGCTACCCCCTTGTGTCCTCTGCTCGGAGCTGATGGTAGTGGTGGGGGTAGATATGCTATACCCTAGCGATGCAAGGATAGCTGTGTGGTGTGCACTTGCCAGATGAGGAGGGCATCTCTGTCCGCCTGGGTCAGTGCTGGTGCGGCTGGAGGGGTTGAAGTACTCAATACTGCTGCTCAAGCCGCTCCAAGGGTATCAATGGCTTAGTGGGGGCGGGGACTGTGTATCAAACACCCTGATACATCCATGTGGCGTGCGTCATGCCTATCTCCCTCAATTTGTTGATGGTGACTGTGGTGGTGCTCCCTGTGAACCTCATCTATCTTGTCACATACTATGACAAGACGTTCATGCCCCAGGCTAGTCGCATGATGTACGACACTGCGAATATCGCTCCGATCCTGGTGTGGGTCGCCTGATATAGATGTAGCTCGACTACGACCCATCCCAGGTGTAGTGGGAAGTCATCCATCATAGTTTGGAGGTAGAGAAAGTCCCTGGTACTCACAACCCCTATGCTACGTCCCCGCCCTGTGATGTAGTGGCTAAGGATTAAATGTATGTACCTAAGGGCTGGGGAGAGGAGAGTGGATGCCTTCGACAGGCGTAGGTCATAGTGCGGATCTGTGCTGAGTCTTCGCCAGACGGACTCCTGAGTCTCACCACCCGGCCTGTCCATCCTTAAAGCCTGATACTCTGAGGTTTTCTTGAACTCCTAATTGTAAAGCCCTAGGTGGATGGCGAACTTGGTGTAGCTCATCTGGAACATAACGCCACCCAACCTGAACTTGATCTTGTCCAGCCTGGGCAAGGTGATGAGTCCTCTAGCGATCTGGAACGTCGAGAGCACCTCTAGCATCAGTTCCCGATACGTCGTATCCTGAATGTCCAGGAGATACAGACATCTGTCCATGTCTAGGTACCTCTGCACGTCGGTGGCGAGGCCTCACAAAAGCTCAACTGACGGAGGCGGAAGTACCTGGCGTCGAACATGTGCGTCGTAAATTTCGGCTCCTGTGGGGTGTTAATAGATCGGAGTGCTTGGGGTAGGGAGCTCCCCTCTCCCTTCTACTTCTTCCTCCTTGGTTGCTCCTTGGAAGGTTTCTTCGGCGGCATGGTTCTTTGAGGTTGGAGGGTCACCAGAGAAAGGGATGTGCCGTCGTGCAATGAGAGAGGATGGAGGAACGCCGTCGTAGGAGGAGGAAGTAGGGATGAGCTACACGGTCATGTGCGAAGAAGAAGATGAGAGTTGAAGGGTTTTCCGCGCGGTTTAGGGCTTAAAAGCCTTTTCGAGTTGCGCATGCGTGTACGCAAGGGCCTCCCAAGCCTTAGTTTCACTGCCCAGATGCACACGAACGTTCTAATGAGATGCACGGCTATACATAGTAAAGTTCTCCGTGAGAGGAGAAATCTCGATAGGTGTACGCTCTTTGTCACGGCCGTGCCGAATTGAAATAAGGCCGTGCCAAAGCTCTGGACTCGTTGCGTTCATCGTCCAGCGTCTCACGTCCGTGCAAATGAGATGCACGGCCGTGCGTAATAGAGGCCTTTGTGAGAGGGAAAATCCCGAGAGGTGCACGCTCTTTGGCACGGTCGTGCCAAATACAACTAAGGCCGTGCATGTCTCTGTTTTGCTGTAGTAGTTCGTTTTTCCTTCAATTTCCTTCAGATCTATGTATTAGTGACTCCAGAAGCAAATATTTAGTCATTAAACACGTGGAAATCACTAGATTAATTAGAACATCATCTAATTGGAGTTTTAACCATAGTTGTACTTCTACTAAGAACTAAAGTGATAATGATACTAGAAAACTAACCTAACTTGGGTTGCCTCCCAAGAATCGCTTGTTTAACGTCACTAGCTTGACTTACCTGTTTAAGCTTAGTGAGGCTTGAAAATATGGAGCCTCTTTGCTTCCCCGCCGGGAGGATCACGCCCTACAAATTGTATACTTAGTGAAGCTATGAATTCACACTCATAGGGAAGAGTCTTGAGTGGTCTCAGTCGTGGGGGTGAAGGGGAAGGAGGATGATTTCTTTCCTTTTTCTGAATTTCCGCCACCACGCCTTCTTATTCTCTTCTCGAGTTACCAGTTTTGTTGGTGCCTCCCTTTTTTGGTCCTTGTTGGAATCTTCCCAGGGTAGTGTGTCCTTGAATAGGTCATCTACTTGGTCCTTCAGTAGTTCATCCTGCACAAATTCAGAAACACAGTCATCAGTATGATCAATGAAATAACAAGTGTCATCAAGCTTCATGGGTACCCATGGCATCCTTGAGTTTAAAGACCACTGCTTCTTATTCGACCCTCAATGTCATTCGACAGTCCCTGATATCGAACAGTACTTGTGCGATCTTCAGGAAGGGTCTTCCAAGAATAAGTGGCACCTCCACTTGGTCATCCAAGTCCAAGATATAGAAATCCACGAGGAAGATAAACTTGTCGATCTTCACTAGCACGTCCTCAACTACTCTTCGAGGGTGACAGATTAATCTATATGTTATATGAAGTGTTACCTTTGTTTGTTTCGACTACCTAATTCCAAGCTTTTGGAGTATTTTGTATGGCATGAGATTGATGCTTGCTCCAATGTCAGCTAGGGCTTGTTCGTCTACCAATTCTCCAATTGTATAGGGAATTAAGAAACTCCCTGGGTCCTTTTCTTATCTCAGAAGTGTGTTGGTAAGAATGGCCAAACAATATTTGTTCAAAGTTGCTAGAGACACTTCCTCCAGTTTTCCCTTATTGGTGAGCAGTTCCTTTAAGAACTTTACATATCGTGGGATTTGTGCAAGTGCTTCCATAAAAGGACGACGCACATGACACGTACAGCCTAGCATTACCATAGTGGCTAGACTGAGTTGTGTCATTACGCTATGTTAGCATTTATCTTGAATAATGTAGTAGTCTTACAAGCCACTTGAGTTATACGAACTACTTGTTCTATGTTGAATTATGCTTTGAATAATAATAATAATCAGTTTACCAATAACCTTCATACGTGTTGTGTTTTAACTAATCCCTACTGATGTCCGACAGCTATCATGATGAGAGGTGGAGGCCAATGGGGGCGCCCTACCAAAGTAGAGGTACCTCAGCCTCCGGTGGAGGAGGTACCCCTACCACCAAAGGATATGGAGGTAAAGCAGGAGCTTCCTGCTAAGTCTGATGCTGCGAGATCGTAGGCAGTGGGCCAGGACTTGAGGGGGGAGGCACAATCTATTACCATAATAGAGGTTATGAGAGAGATGATGGGCCTCATCCAAAAATAGAGGCAGTACCAACAGCATGCACCACCCCACCCTGCTATGCCAGACACCAGCAGAGGTTTACTTGGGGAGATCAGAAGGCTCAGCACCCGACTGTTTGAGGGAGCTGCCAACCCTCAGGCGGCTGAGTCATAAATTAGAGAGTTATAGAAAGTCTTTTAGGTTTTCCAGGTCATAGATGCTGACAGAGTGAGGACAATTGCCTATTTACTACAGGGCAATGCAGAGGACTGATACTTGATGCACGCACAAGGTGTGCGACAACTGCCAACAAGTTTATGGGGTCAATCAAGTAATAAGGTACCCGAAGGTAGGATTTTCAAATCCATAGGGACTGGAAACTAGTACTGACTATCTTTCTTACCTAGTTCAAAACTGCGAAAGTAGTTTTGTTGATTGATTATTCTAAAGAAACTAATACGAACAATTGGTAGGTTATGAGCAATTAGAGATGAGCGTGGCACCTCAGATCCGAATCCTCCTAAGATTCCTTTCTTAATACTGAATTCTAAATATTGGTTTCCATTAATTAATTCTTGGGAGTTCATCAATTGTACCATCTAGACGCCACATCCGATCTCTCGGTATGCGGATTGAACTCGTTACCTATGCCTAGTTGTAATCTAACTAAAAGAGATATAGATCTATACATAACAGAGACATGCAAGTCAAAACGCTAAGCACACCTGTACTTTGCTAGAATCTAACGATGCAATTGACCATGGCTCATGCAACATTTCATTACATAAATCAAGCATAAACTTTACAAGAATAATCAATAAAGGAAAACCAATAAGTAAAAGAATTCAATTAATAAATAATCCTAGGGTACATGTGTCTGAGGCACCACCAAAGGGGTTTAGCTTCTCATGCTAATGGAAACATAAACAAAGATATTAAAAAAAGACATAATTGAAAACATGGGGACTCCCTTGCTCGATTTCTTCTCCGCCTTCAATCTTAACTGAAACCCTAACGACGCTCCGAACACCCTCCGAGGATTACTCTGCCAAAAGTCCCGGAACTCTATGCCTTCGGCAGGTTAATATAGAATTTGTCCGATTTGGCACGATCGTGCGTATCTGGCGCATGCCCATATCAACTCTTGTCGCTTAATCTCTACGCGTTTTGAATTCATTGAAGCGTACGGGCGTGGGCACAACTATGCCAAATTGTACTAGGCCCGAACACACCTCTGTGAAGTGTTCTTTTAGCTTGTTTCACCCTATTTCGTCCCGTTTCTTGTTCCTTTTGCTCCGGGTGCTTATTTTACCTGCTCAATCACAAAACAAATTGAGAGAAGCACAAAAATAGAGGAATTGATGTGAAATAGCGTGACAAGTGCATGTGAATGTGAAACAAAGTTTGACTGACGGGCCCCGATTTTTTTTTATTTAGTACCGATAGATGCTAGTAGAGTGCGTAGATTTGAGGCCAGCCTCGGCCTTCACTTAAGAAGATTATGATGGGATTTTGAGATGGTGGCCAGAGCCAAGTACATTGATGTCTCCAGCAAGGAACATTCAAAGGGGCCACCCTAGAAGGACAAGAAGGACAAGGGACAAGGCACCAGTTAGAGTCTCACGGTTGGGAAGAGTTCTGGATGCTCAAGGTCCGAGCACAGGTCTCGGCAGTACAGTAGATCAACTGGATCATTGATGCACGCACAGGGTACAGGACAACTACTATAAATGTATGGGGTCGATCAAGTAATACAATATCCTAAGTTAGGGTTATCGAATCCACAGGGACTAAAAACTAGTACTTACTATCTTTGTTACCTTGTTCAAAATTACAAAAATGATTTTGTTGATTGATTAATCTAAAGAAACTAACACAAACAATTGGTAGGTTGTTAGCAGTCAGAGGTGAGCCTGGCACCTCGAATCCCAATCCCTCTAAGATTCCATTATTAATAACTGAATTCTAAATTCTGATTTCCATTGATTGATTATTTGGAGTTCACCAAATAAGCCATCTAGACGCCGCATCTGATCTCTAGGTATGCCGATTGAACTCGTTACCTATGTCCAGTTGTAAGCTAACTAAGAGAGATATGGATCTATGCAAAACACAGATATGTAAGTCAAAACCATAAGCACACTTGTGCTTTGCTATAATCTAACAAGGTAATTGACCATGACTCATGCAAGCCATCAGCACATAAATCAAGCATAGACTTCACAAGAATTATCAATATAAGAAAACTGATAAATAACATAATTCAATTAATAAATCATCCTAGGGTTCATGTGTCCGAAGCACCATCGAAGGGGTTTAGCCTCTCATGATAATGGAAACGTAGACAAAGATATTGGAGAAAGACACAATTGAAAACATGGGGACTCCCTTGCTCGATGTCTTCTCCGTCTTCAATCTCCTTTGAAACCCTAACGCCATTTTGAACACCTGCCGAAAATTGCTTCACCAAAAGTCCTCGAACTTTATGCCTTCGGCGGGTTTATATAGAACTTTATCTGATTTGGCACGGCCGTGCGCATCTCATGCACGCCCGTACCAACTCCCACGACTTAATCTCTATGTTTTGAATTTCTTGAAGTGCACGGGCGTGTGCACGGGCGGGCCAAATTGTACTAACACCGTGCACAACTCTGTGAAGTGCTCTTTTGACTAATTGTTTCACTCTATTTGGTCCCGTCTCTTGTTCCTTTTACTCCGTGTTCCTATTTTACCTGCTCAATCACAAAATAAACCCAAAGGAGCACAAACGTAGAGGAATTGATGCGAAATAGCGGGGTAAGTGCATATGAATATGATGGAAGTATATGCATATTTGTACACTTATCAATCATCAGCTGCATTTGGGGGCAGAGGATCGTCTAGTAGTGTTTCGCAGGCTGTCTGATGCTATCAGTGTGGATGGCCATACAAGAAGGCTCGGTGCCTGAATATTACAGGAGGTTGTTTTGTTTGTGGTAGCATAAAACACCCGAAGGCTCAGTGTCCTCAGATCTAGTCAGGGCAAGGTGCAGATGGAGGAGCACAGAGTTCTCAGAAGTCCTCCGGTGCCTCATAACAGTCAGGTGCACCAGCACAGAGACAGCAGGATGGTGACAAGAAAGGGAAGGTAATCGGGACAGGTTAGTCGTCTTCCTCCAGTCAGCCACTGTCACAGCAAAGGCCTACGACCCAAGGATGGGTTTATCATCTCACTATTGAGGAGGCACAGGAATCGCCCAACATTGTCGCAGGTACTATCGTAGTTAGCTTATTTTATGCTTGTACCTTATTTGATCCGAGTATCACGCATTCTTTTATTTCCACAGTGTTTGCACGGAGACACTCACTACTGGTGGTGTAGCTACCATATAAGTTGAGCGTTGATACCCAGGTAGGAGCTGCTATATTAGTAAACAGGATAGCATCGGTATGCACAATATCGTTTGAGAGTCAGAAGTTACTAGTTGATTTGCACGTGATGGACCTGAGGGATTACGACGTGATCCTCGGGATGGATTAACTCTCTTCAGTACACGTGGTGGTGGATAGTTGCGGGAAGAAAGTACACTTCAAGATGCCAGACGATGAGGAGTTCACTATCTGTGGCAATAAGGACTACTCCTTGGTTCGCAAGATCGTGACTATTCAGGCCAGGAGATTACTCGACAGTGGGTGTGTGGGATATCTGGCCTCGATCACAGAGACTAACCAGGGGAGTGGCCCCACAGTCGCAGATGTTCTAGTAGTGAGCGAGTATCCTAATGTGTTCCTTGGAGATCTACCAGGACTACCCCTTAAGAGAGAGTTAGAGTTCTGATAAGTGTTCAAATGAGCATATTTACTTATCACTTATGCACATGTGTTCATATCAAATGCGTCGATTTTTAGCTTACGGGTACTTAAAATGCTTCACATTTTGTAAACAGGGCATATATAGGCCACCCCGACGAAAAGGAAGCATTTATCAACAAAACAAAGGACAAACGAAGACATTCAGAAGAAAACATGGGTTAAACGGCCTAGTGAACGACCAATCACACCTGGGCACAGGAGTAGACACCCAAGGAGATGAATGGCCTTGTGAATGGTCGTCCAACTTCCCGTTCAGAGCAAGCTGTGAGTTGAACGGGATGATGAACCGCCAGTTGACCTGCCGGTTCGGAGCAAGCTGTGAGCTGAACGGACTGATGAACCGACCGTTCACGAGGCCGTTCACCGTAACCTTTGCAGTTCCACCGGCCCAGTCATGGGCAATGTTGTAATTTCTTAAGTGAAACCCTAATTCATGGGTATAAATAGTTAAGTATGAGAGTTTAGAAGGAGGTTGGCTTGGGAGAGAGGCGAGAGGAGAGATTAGGACTTGGGGGCCATCTCCCCCAATTCTTGAGAATAGAGAACCATTGGAGTTACAATCTTGGAGTTAATGGTGTTCTCTATTACCTTTTCATTGGTTTATAATCGTGTCCATTTTGGTTTGAGTTCCCCATTTATGGGGAACTAATCTATTGGTACTTGGGTATGTTGAACTTTTGGATTGAGCATTAATAGCATTGAATGTTTATGATGATTTGTTGGTATTCTCTTGAATGTCTAATGAATGTTATGTATTGATTGTAATTTCGTTACTAGAAATTACTTGTGTGCAATACAAGGGCTAGAGCTAGCGCCTCCTTGTATTAGGAACTTGCTTCATTAGAGAGTTTCATGAGTACACCGAGGAATCGGGTACTAGAAGGGCGAACGACTCTTTCATACGAATTCACCCCCATGATTCTTCCAATATACATAAATTCCCTTGAACATCATATCAAGTCCTAGGAGACTAGTTATCCAATCACCTTGGAAGAGGGGTTGGATATAATTTAGGGATTATTGGCACAAGAAGTATCAACCTTGATTCATAAACATCTTTGCTCATCTTTAGAATCGAAATCCAAAAGGGATGCATACCCAAGTATCCTCTCTTGCTATTGACTTACCCCAATCAACTCTCGATTTTCAGTTCTTACTTTCAATCCTCCTTAGTTCTTTAGTTTTGAAAACTAAAACCCCCCCAATTTACCATTTAAACTAGGTTATTAAAGCTTGGTTTACACTTAGCAATCTCTATTCCTTGTGGTTCGACATCTGACTTTCCTTAGTCCACTTTATTACTTGACCACGACCCGTATACTTGCGGAATCCACCCATCAAGTTCTCTATTGATTTGGCTCCTGGTATGGCTCCCGTGTCTAGGGCTCCATACAAGATAGCTCCTGCACAGCTGAAGGAACTGAAGATGCAACTGGAGGAGTTACTAGAAAAGGTTTTTATTTGACCGAGTATGTCACCTTGGGGAGCTCCAGAGATGTTCGTCAAGAAGAAGGACTGGTCGATGAGACTATGCATTGACTATAGGGAGCTGAACAAGGTGATAGTCAAGAATAAGTACCCCTTACTGAGGATTGATGACCTCTTGGATCAGCTGCAGGGAGCCCAGATGTTCTCTATAATTGACTTGAGATCCGGGTATCATAAGTTACGGATCAGAGAGGAGGACATCCCGAAGAGTGCCTTTTGGACCCTATAATGGTGATGCACGCACAAATATGTGTGACACTCTCTAGAAAGTATACAGAGTCAATCAAGTAGTAAAGTACCCAAAGATAGGGTAGTCGAATCCACAAGGACTGGACACTAGTACTAGTTATCCTTTATTACCTAGCCTAAACTAAATTACGTGTGATGATTGGTGAGATTGGATATCTTAATTAAAAGACTAATGTGAACAATTGGAGGATTGGGGTCAATCAGAGATGAGATATTGCATCTCAGATCACAATCCTTGTAGGATTCCCCTGCTAATGAATGATTCCCTATTACTGGCTAATTACTAACAACTCCTGGATGACGTAGCAACTGCACTTCTCAGTACAACACCCTATTTCTCGTGATGCTTATGCACACCGTAACACCTATGTCAGACTACAACCTATGTAGATAAATCCCTGGGCTAGTGCAATATTCTAACCGTTCTGAATCATCCGCACAAACACTGAGGGTGTTGGATGCTCTAACCAAATAGGGTAGATGACTCAAGTCTTAAGCATAGGAAAACCGCACAAGGATATATGGAACGGTAAAAACTCCGGGTTAACGCAATGATAAGCTCATAACCATCCAATACAAACAATATCCTACTAATGCTATCCCTGAGGAGATAAATGATCAGGCTTATATAAGTGAAACCAGATAGAGTTACAAACACAGATAATTAAGATGCTAACAAGAAATATTAACAAAGTAAAATCGAACATATTAAGAAATCAATCAACAAGTTTATCGTAGGATTCATGTATCTGTGGCACCACAGAAGTTTTAGACTCTCATGCTATAGACTACCTTAACTGTGATACAAGAGGAGACTATAAATATAGGTATAAAAAGCTTCCCTAGATTGTCTCCTCTGCCTTCAATTCCTCTCTGGAACCCTAGCCGCCGCAGAAATAATCGCCCAAGACAACTCTGCCAAAAGTCACTTTCTAGGGTTACACGGCGGCTATTTATAGATCTTAAATCTGTGAAGCATGGTCGTGTTCATCTGGAGCACGCCCGTGTTGGCTTGAGCACGGCCATGTTTGATCTGGAGCACGCATGTGCTCTTTGTAAATACGTCGTGGCTGACGCGTCTTCAAACAGAGAGTTGTACGGTTTAGAGAACACTCGTGCTTGATAAGCACGGCCATGTTTAGTGAGAGCATAGACATGCACTTCTCTGCAAGTGTAGTCTTTTACCGTTTTTGCTTCGATAAGTCCCATTTCTTGTTCCTTTTGCAATGGTTGCTTGTTTAACTGTCCAATCATAAAGGAATATCCACAAAAGTACAAAAATAGAGAATTGATGCCTAGAAATGGGATAAGTGCATTTAAATATGATAAGAAGAATATGTATAATAATGCACTTATCAACCGGCACTATGAGTTTCTGGTGATGCCATTTGGGCTTACTAGTGCCCCGGCAGTGTTCATAGACATGATGGATTGGGTATTTTGGCAGTATTTGCACCGATTCGGGGTGACCTTCATTGATGCCATCTTGATTTACTCTAGCAGCCACCAGGCACATATGGAGCACTTGGGGATTGTATTGGAGACCTTAAGACAGCATCAGTTGTATGCTAAGTTCTCTATGTGTGATTTCTAGTTGGACAGTGTCGCATTTTTAGGGCATGTTATCAGTGTTGCTGGAGTATCAGTGGACCCCAAGAAAATAGAAGAAGTCATTAAATGGAAGAGACTGACTACTGTCAAGAAGATATAGAACTTCTTGGAATTAGCAAGGTACTACCGGAGATTTGTTGAGGGCTTCTCCCGATTAGCAGCACCCCTAACGAGATTGACCAAGAAGGGTGCTCGATTTGTTTAGACTGAGGCATGCGAGAAGAGCTTCCTGGAGTTGAAGCACAAGTTAATATTCACACCAGTTCTTGCTTTGCCACAGAGTGGATGGGAGAACAGGGTCCACACTGATACCTATAAAACGGGCTTGTAGTATGTTCTGATGCAGGATGGGCGAGTCATTGCCTATGCTTCACGCCAGTTGAAGACATATGAGGAGAACTACCCTATTCACGATATGGAGCTTGTAGTGATCGTGTTTGCATTGAAGATCTGGAGACATTTCGTCTACGGTGTACCAAGTGAAATATACACCGATCACAAAATCCTCATGTACATCTTCACTCAGAAGGAACTGAACATGAGACAGCGACGATGATTTGAACTTGTCAAGGATTATAAGCTTAGCATCCATTGCCACCCAGACAAGGCTAACATGGTGGCAGATGCACTGAGCAGGAAGTCCAACTACAGAGTCACCACACTGTTGACTTCTCAGAGACCCTTATTAGAGGATATAAGGAGACTGGAGCTGGAGATCATATTACTAGATATGGAGGCCAGCTTTGCCAATTTGTGCATACGACCCACAGTGTTGGAGAGGATCAGAGATACTCTGATGCAGGACCCATATTTGGAGGAGATCTGAGGTCAGGTCGAATAGGGTGTACCAACACGATTTCAGATCTACAAGGATGGTACACTCAAGTACGATGATCAAGTATGTGTACCTAACATTCCATAGCTGAAGAAAGAGTTATTTGAGGAGCCACATTACTCGAGTTATGCGATCCATCCTAGAGGCACCAAGATGTAAAAAGGATTTAAGGACCACTTCTTGTGGAAAAGCATGAAAAGGGAGGTTGCTAAGTTTGTGGCACAGTGCCTTACTTGTCAGTTGGTAAAGACAGAGCATCAGAGGCCAGCTGGAAAGTTGCAGCCCCTATCCATTCTAGAGTGGAAGTGGGAGCATATTAATATGGATTTTATGACATGGCTACCTCATACTCAGAAGGGACAAGAGTTAGTTTGGATGATAGTGGACCAACTGACTAAGTCAGCATATTTTATACCTTTGAGGACAGGTGTCACATTAGAACAGTTGGCATGGCGGTACATTGATGAGATAGGTCGACTTCATGGAGTGCCGGTGTCAATCACCTCATATTGCAACACCAGATTTGTTTCAAAGTTCTGGGAGAGTTTGCACACAGCTTTGGGCACTTGTATGACATTCAATACTGTGTTTCACCCTCAGACAGACAGATAATTAAAGAGGACAATCCAGATCTTGGAGGACATGTTGAGGGCATATGCCTTAAACTTCATGAACTCGTGGGACAAGCGTTTTAGTCTAGCAGAGTTCGCCTACAATAACAATTATCAGGTGAGTATGCAGATGGCACCGTATGAAGCACTTTATAGGAGGAAGTGCATAACACTCTGGGCAAGGTACCCCCCTCGGGTTCTTGTGGATAATGATATGTATGGATTCCTATTTGTAGATTGCTAGGCTATGTACCAAGGGTTCCTTTAATGCTTTCATACCCTTTGAAATGTGACTCCCTGTGAAATAAAAAAATCTCACAGGTTACGGGTTATTAGTATCAATGGTAAAGGTTGAAGGGAAGCATTAAAGATGGTATTAGAGGGCTGTAACGACGACGCATAGCCAGACATCGGGAATGAAGGGAAAAGAAACGCATGAGAGAGAAAGGACAGATGATCCTCATCTTCTCTAGTGAATCCACGCGCGATCATCATTGTTAATAAGTAAGACAGGTTTGATATCCCACCATTAGCGGGATTGCAACCACTCAAACCTCACCGCGAGCCATATTATCGCAGCCCTAACCCTAGCGACGAGCCACACTCTTCCTCGTGAGAGAAACAGAGAGGGATAGCGGTGCTGTGTCAAGAACAATGATTGGAAACAGGGTGCCGGAGGTGCGAACGGGGACTCAAACGGGTGTTGTCGTCCTGACCTTCTCAACAACAGGCTGCCGGATACCTGTACATCATCTTGGAGCAGGAGAAAGGCCAAAGAGAGAGAGAGAGAGAGAGAGAGAGAGAGAGAGCACAGCCACAATCGTAACCCGTTGTATCTTCCGGTAAGCCTCTGACTTTGAAGGTTAGAACATAAATTAAATATATAAATCATGATGCATGCATGCATGGGTTACCGCATGGGTTAGAGGCTAGGGTATGGAACCATAGGAGGCCTTACTGTAGAACCAGTTACTGTCTCATATCATGAAGGGTTTGATGGGTATGGATAATGGGTTAATTGGTTAGATGATGGATTTTAGGTGGCTGATCATACATGTATGGGTGCCAATGTGCATAGAAGCATCAAATTGAACAATATCATAACCATCATTTGTATTGGAAGATTTATGTTGGAAAGCACGGATCAGACTAGGTCCCTCTAAACCTTTCATAGACTTCAGGAATTAGTTGTACATGGGGCGAGTGAAGGAGCTCTGAGCCCTGTTAAGAATGATAAGGTCCACTGTCATATTACTTAAGGAAATAAGTATATTAATGGAACATTACATGAACTTAGTTGATGTCTGGTAAGCAATGAGACAGTTGGACATAGATCCATAAAAACTGGGTGTACTAGGAGTGCTTGTGTTGTAGGAGTGGAATTCAATTCATTGAAGTGAAGAAGAGTCTTGTGAACATGTTGTGCAACCCTAATAAGAACATGAGGAAAGGCCTAGCATTGTTAGAACATTAGAAACTAGGAATGAAATCCTTAAAGATTGACTGAATAATAATCATCAAATCAGTAAGGTCTACTTAGACCTGGTCAGCGTATGGTCCCAGCTTCAAGTGTGTTATAACCTGTAAGAGAGAGCCTTAATACTTGATAGGCTATTGATGGTGCTGCTAGCACGCAAGTGCACGGGGTCGCTCAAGTAGTAAAGTACCCTGAGGGTAGGGTAGTCGAATCCATGGGGACAGGCACTAGTACTCACTAGGACTCTATTATCTAGCCTGGAAAAGATGGTTGATGAATTATTCTTACCTAAAACCTAATCAAACTAAACTAAAGTGACAGTTGGCAAGTTGAGATTTATCAATCAGGAGGGCATGGCACCTCGGATCACTATCCCTCTAAGAATCCCTCATGAGCAATCCTCTAATATTAGTTTCTTGATTGATCAATTCCTGGACCGTGAAGAACCCTAATTTAGTTTGGTCTCGATCCCTCGGCAACCAAACCCTAGCTGCATGGGGGCTACTTGATGTACGACTGCATTATTACTAGTGTTCTATGGTTCTTGCTATTAGGTTTTACCCTAATCTGGAAAGTAAGTTGAGGTTATAAGGCAACCAAAGCGACCACCCAATCCCTCGGCGTGTGGCCCCTCTTTTTTTATGCTAAGACCTAGTTTGACCGTGATCCCTTGTCATGCATCAAACAATTCTGATAGTATGGTCGGCGCTTTTACACTAACAAACCATATAAGCATACATAGAGTAAAATTCTCAGAGATAAATAAAGAAGAAACTAATATTAAGAGAAAGATTCACAAGCTCATCTAAGAGTTCAATGACCCGAGGCACCACAAGGGGTTTAGCCTCTCATGCTAATAAAAGACATCACAATAACTAAGGAAGAAAGCATAAGAAGATTTATAGACTCCCTGGGACAATGCTTCCTCCGCCTTTACCTTCTCCCGGAAACCCTAGCTGTCGATTCCTGAATACGCCAAAAAAAGTCCACTCAAAAGTAGATTCGACGGCCTTTTTATAAGTTTCAGACTTTACGCCACACCCCGGTTTTATCTGTCACATGGCAGTGTCATCTGTCATACGGCTATGTCTTCAACAATCCGAGCACGCTTCTTTGTTGATTTCGATTTGAATTCACACGCCCATGGACATGCTCGCGTGGGTGGGCATATCATGCTCGGTTTTGGTACTTCTTACTCCGAATTGCTCCAGAATTTGCTTCTTTTCTCCAAGGTGCTGAATTATCTGCCAATTTACACAAAACCCCCAACAACACAAAAGTGGGAGAAACTATACTAAAATAGATGAAAAAGTGAATTAAAATATGGTAAGACAATATGTATAATATTGCACTTGATAAGTGTTCATTTGACCGATATTTCATATCATATTACGCATGTTTATTATGAGTTTTAGAGGAGTTTCAGCCCACCGATACTTAAAAAAGGTTTATTTTTACAAATAGGGCAAAATATGGAGACTCCAAAAAAAGGAAGCATTTGGAGAAGAATTCGGGCCAAAACAAGACAAAAGAATGAAGACCCAGGTCCATACGGGGTCCCATACGGACCCGTATGAACCTGGGCAGAGAGGGCCTCGACTCCAACCTCGTATGAGACCCCGTATGCGTCCATATGGGGTCCCATACGGATTGACATAGCCCCGTATGATACAACCTGTGAAGCCATATGGACCCGTATGGTAGTCCGTATGGAAGTCCGTATGGCGTAAGTTTCCAGCGACGATTTGATCCGCCTAGGGGTAAAAACTGAAAAGGACCCAAAACCCTAGTGTCAACTATAAAAGGAAAAGCTTAATCAGGTTTTGGGGATCTTGCATCTTTGATTAGAAACCTTGGAGAGAAAGAGAGAGCTAGAGGAGGAGCCTCATCATCATCTTCTTCCCCAACTTGGAGGAGAGGTCACCGGAGGGGTTCCTCATCTCGAAGCTCTAGAAGGCAAGAAGGAGGGGCGAGCAAGCGAAAGATCCACCTATCTTCATCAATAGGGAGTTTTTATTTGAGATTTATGTTTTCATCTTCCTTTATTGTTGTGGATTGTTGCCCTCCATTGATGGAGGGCTAATTTCTTGATGCTTGGGTGTAGATGAACCTTTGGATGTTATTTTAATTAAATTAGTGTTTCTATGTTAAATGCTTGTATGATTTCATTAGGTCTATTGGATGAATTGTATTGAGGTAGTAGTCTCTCTACGTTGCGAGAGCCCGGAGAGACTATTGTTGTCCATGTGGGAGAAGACGCGAATGCCTTCCCACGTGTAGACTCTCTCCAATAGAAGGGATTAGGAGTACACCGGGAGTCCGGGTACTAAGGGGGGCGACTCTTTCATATTGTTTATTCCCCTAATCTTTCCAAATTAGGTCGAGACATCATCAATGAGGGCATTAGGGTAGTAACTCATCTCTGGTGGAGAGAGTGAAAGCACATTAGGTATCTTTGGCCAATGGATCATCAAGCATTGACAAAGTGTGCACTAACCAATTTCATCAATCCAAAGGGGATTCGAACACCCAAGTATCCCTTTCTTGAGTAAATTTCTCCAAATATTAATCGATTGTGCAATTTCAATTTCTAAGTTCTAGGTTCAAAGTTAGTTCATAGTCATCCAATTCCCGATCAACTAGATAATAGACAAATAGATAGTACTAGTACTTCCTACTCCCTGAGGATCGATAACTCGACTTCAAGTCCACTCTATTACTTGATTCGGCCTGTACACTTGCGGTTAGAACGCATCAGCACTCATCAAATACCCCCACACTTACACGTTTGCTTGTCCTTAAGCAAAGAAAAATATAGAATACAAGTGAGATGATGAGTACATGTGCTCCGATCTCATACATACTTGGGAGTCCATCTAGTTTCTAGGGAAACATAGTGTTAGGTGTCAAGATAGTTTTTTTTAATTTGAAAATAGGTCCTATCTTGTACTCGAACTTCCCATGTATGTGTGTAACCCTTTCTATGGTGCCACTTATTAGCTCAGGCCCGGCTCAGATAGTCTGAGCATACTATTTTTTACTCTAATAGCTGGGGGTAGTAACTTCATACATTCAATGAGGTAGCTTTTTCCCCCGATAGGTCATCACGTGAACATTTGTGATGCCCAGGATCTGACTACTCAAGGGCGGCTTTCACGCTTCAAAGGTGATAGCTCTCTCTACCATCTTTCTTACATTGGTAGGGCATCCCTAATGGATTCGACTTTGCTTTATTACAACTTGTTCAACAAGGATATTTTTTTATAAAGAAGAAACCAATTCTTAGATGGTTAGACTAACTGAAATCCGAATCTAAGTGGGTAAGTGACAACAAAGTCAGGGTTTGTGCTCAAGTTTTTGTGAGGTGTCAAGTAAAAGTAAGACTAAATATATATATTTTTAAAAAAATTGACACCTAACGCTAATGTCAACCTAGATCCCTAGAGGACTCCCAATCATTAACTATCATAGATCATCTTAAACCAATACTCATTATAATCAAATAGGTATGGCTAATCCCTCCCAATACTTAAATTGTGCATTGTCCCCAATGTACGCAATGTATGCATAATAAAGAGAATATGACATGCAAGACCAAAAACAAAGGAATAAAGGGATCACTCTACTTAACTAGGTGGTGGTGCTCGTGTGAAGATTCCTAACAAATTCCTATGTCATTATTTCCAAAGTACCTTGTGATATAAGAAGCACAAAAGTGATGCTCGAAATGTAATATATAGAGATAGTGAAACTGTGGTGTCTCGCTTTTCGAAAATAAAAGAAAAGTACAAAAGTGGTGATAAAATAAAAAGAAAACTCCTAGTGCTTAGTCATCGAGCTCCTCATCCTCGTCACCAACAGTCTCGGTATCGTCGCTGGCCTCCACCCCCACGTCTCTCGTGGTTCGTGTAGGTACGAGTGGTCAGGGTGGGTACTGGTGACCGCCCGGCAGGATCAAAATATAGATGGCCCCCATCAGTCAGTCTAGTCGTGTAACGTGCTCTGTGGGGTCCGTCCTAAAGCTGGTGCAGGTGCTAGTAGCAGCGATGGAGGAGGTGGTGGTGTAGTGCTCGGTCCTGCTGTGGCCGAGTTTATTGGCTCTTGTCTTGGAGTCGTCTATGACTCGATAACTCAGTAAATGGTCCCTTTGGAGTCTAGATCTGTCGGACTATCCTGAAAGCTCGTAGTGTCTCGAGCGTGATCTCCCCTGTCCCTCTTGCCATCGTCAGTCTGCCTAAACAAATCCTTTGGGCAAGTCTGGTAATGTATAGGTCAACGAAGATTGTCTAGATCCTGAGGTAGGTACTCTGAAGGAGCTGGAACTGGACAAAGACCCAATCTAAAAGGATCGGGGATCCCTCTGCCATGCTCGATAGGAAGGGGAGGTCTCGGGTCCTGGCTACCCCGGTGTTGCCGCCTCGCCCTGTAATGGAATACGCGAGGACGTAGTGGATAAATCTGAGGCCGGGGGTCCTAAGAGTGCTGGCCTTTGACCACTCCGGGTCATACCTCACCTCTATACTGAGCGTCAACCAGTAGCCAAGCTCTAACATCGTCTGGGGCCTGTGAATTTTGAGGTCGCGGTACTCGTCTGTCTGTGTATACTCCTCATCGTACAGTTCTAGGTGGAGGGCGAACTCGGTGTAGCTCATCATATGCATCGCCCATCTTAACTGGATTGAATCTCATCTGGCCTATGCCATGAAAGCAGGGGGTCTCCTCGGGTAATCGTGAAGGTAGAGAGGTCCTTTAGAGTGAGCTCCCGGTATGTCATTTCTTCAATCATGAGCAGCCTCCTCCAACCTCCAACCTCAAGTTGGCGGTTAACCTCTTGTGCGAGGCCTACATCCTCGAGGACCCTAAAATCAATAGATTGGGTTTCGCAAAGTTCTTGTGGCATAGGCCGATATACCTCCTAGTATGGATCTATGATCCAAAGCTCTGCTCAGGTGGGTCCTAGGAGCGTCCTTCTCCCCTCTTCCTCTTTAGAGGTTGACCGAGAACTTGCTTCTTCAACCCCATGCCTCGCCGGTGTTGGTGATAGACACAGGCGGGTGGGGGTGTGATACAAAGGTGTCGCAGAACGGAGGTGGCGAATCAGGCCGGTGGTCAGCACGACAAAGCTGCAGCGTGGGTGTGCGTCACCTGAGGAGGGCTCGCCAGAGTTTGGGAGGCAGAAAGGGTGCTCGGGGTGGAGAATAGGGAAGAGAGGCGTGCTATTTGTGGCGGCAACGCCCCTCTCTTTGTGATTAAAACCCTAGATTTCTTAATCACCAAGCGAGACATGGTCGTGTCGTTACCCGCACGCCCATGTGGATTGGTTTCATGTCCGTATGGATTGGTCATACGTGCCTAGGCGTGTGGTTCTCTGTCTTGCATCTGATTTCTCTGCTTTTTCTTCCCGAGCGCCATATGCCCTAGTACACGTCCGTGTAGCTTAGCGTGTGGCGCTCTGCATCTTGGTTGTTGTTTAGTCATGTTTTTCAGAGCGCGATATGCCCTTCAGCTTGCCCATGTCGAAGGGCGTGTGGTGATGCGTTCTAACCGCAAGTGTACGGGTCGAATCAAGTAGTAAAGTGGACTATTGAAAAGTCGGGTATCGAATCCTCAGGAAGAAAGAAAATACTAGTACTAATTAATTGTCTATTATCTAGTCAATCAATTCGGGTTGATGATACTAAATCTAATTCTAAGGCTAATAAAGCAAATTAACAAATGCAATTGATCTTGAAGATGTCAATCGATGAAGGGGGATACTTGGGTGATTGAATCCCCTTTGGATTTCCTTAGATGTGGCTCATGCTCTCTATGTTGCATCACGGTGAATCATCGGCCACGGGTTCCTACCACGCTTTCATTACCTCGCTCAAGGGTGATTACTCAACCTAGTACCCTCACTAGTTAAGTTCTAGGGAACCTATCTCTTGGAAGGACTAAGGGAATAAGACATTTAAAGGAGTAGCTCGCCTTAGTACCCAGGCTATGGTGTACTCCTAGTCCTCTCTATTGAAGTTTGTCTACACGCAGCGGGGAGTGCGCTCACTTCTTCCCCACATGGACTAGAGAAACCTCTCCGGGCTCTCATAGCGTAGAGAGGTTAATGCTTTCACTATACAATACATTCAATAGACCATGATGCATTCAACCAATCAATCAACATAGAAGAGACAATATCAATTAACCATAATCCAAAGGTTCATCAACACCCAAGTATCAAAAGTTTAGCTCTCCATCAATGGAGAGTTACAATCAATGTCAAAGAAGAAATCAAACACAAGAGTCATGAAGCAAACCCTTGATGATGATCGTTTGGAGATTTCCCTTTTCTCTTTAGCCCTTACTTCTTCTCTCTAGCCCCCTTGAGCCTTCTCTTCTCTTCTTCAATCTCCTCCAAGATGATGGAGAAGATGATGATGGCTTCTCCCTCCTTGAAGCTTTGGCTCTAATCTCCCTCCAAGATGCCCCAAAACCCTCTTTTACATCTCTATTTATACCCCCCTCTAGGGTTTTGGGTGTATTTCCCGACTTTGCCCTCGGTTCGGCCGAAATCGCAGCTGCAGTTTTACGATATACGACCCAGTATGTATTTCATACGACCCCGTATATCCCTTATACGGACCACCATACGGAGTGTTGTACGGAGTCGTATATCTCTCAGGTCCTCGTGTACGGGGTCCTGTCAGTCCGTTCATGAGTCCGTATGAATCTCCAGGTCCATACGGGTCCGTATGAGACTCCGTATGGACTTTCTTCCAGCTCCGTTTCGCTTACTTTGGCCCGCGTTTTCTCGAAAACGCTTCCTTTCTCTTGGGATTGCTGTTTTCTGCCCTGTTTACAAAAACAAAGCCTTTTTGAGCACCGGCGGGCCAATATTCCTCCAAAACATAAGATAATATGCATGAATTTCATGTATAATTGATGCTCATTTGAACACTTATCATGTGGTGCTCTGTAAATCCTGCGTATGTGATTTTTGCCTTGTTTTCTCCTACACCAAAGAGTTATAGACTCCAAAGACAAAAATTAGTCGTTAAAATACTGAGGAATAATATAATTATTGATTGTCATAAAAAAGATAGTCTCACCACCAATGTATGTCTTACAATAATCCTACTTATGAAAACTAACTAGAAGACTACCTAAAATTACTAAGCTTGGGTTGCCTCCCAAGAAGCACTTGTTTTACGTCACTAGCTTGACGTATGGGGTGATACCTTTTAGCTTCCCCGCTGGAAGGAATGTTTCCCACTACATACGGTTTAAGATTTTGTCCGTTTACCTTAAACATCCTCTTCCTTGGGTGTGAGATTTCAACCGCTCCGTGAGGGAATACTTGCGTTATTGTGTAAGTTTCGGACCACCTGGATTTGAGCTTCCCTCGGATTAGATGAAGATGCGAATTAATAAGTAATACTTTATCGCCTACCTTGAATTTTTGATTCTTCTTGATATGTGCATCATGTTTTTGTAGGCGTCTTGCCTCCATTAGTCCAGTTCATTTAATTGCAGTTTCCACTATTGTCTTACTCATTCTGAGTCAAAATTCAGAAATTTAGTACCCCAATATGCTCGATACTCCAGTCCAACAGGTAGGTGGTAATCCTTGCCATATACTAATCTGTACAAGGTGCTCCCAATTGGAGTTTTGTATGTTGTTCTGTATGCCCAAAGTGCGTCATCCAACCTCTCTGACAAATCTCATCTGTTATAATAGACTGGTTTTTCCAATATGCGTTTTAGTTCCCGGATGGACCCTCTGCTTGCCCGCTTGTTTGGGAATGATATGGTGTTGCTATCCTGTGTGTCACTCCATATTTCTTGAGGGTTTTCTCGAGTTGGGTATTACAAAAGTGTGTTCCGCAATCACTGATAATGACTCATGGGGTTCCGAATTGTACAAATAGCTTCTTGAGGAATTTAGCTAGTACTCTGGCGTCATTAGTTGGTAGTGCTCGAGTTTCTACCCATTTTGACACATAATCGACTGCCACCAGAATATAATTATTTCCATTGGAATTTGGGAAAGGTCCCATGAAGGCAATTCCCCACGCATCGAATACCTCGCATTGTTGAATTGGGTGCTCGCGCATTTCATCCCTCTTCGAGATATTCCTCCAAAACATAAGATAATATGAATGAATTTCATGTATAATTGATGCTCATTTGAACACTTATCACATATCTCCACACTTAAAGGTTTGCTTGTCCCCAAGCAAAGAGAAGAAATCAACAAAAGAAGATAAGTGTTCAACCTTGGGCTATAAAAATTATACATGAATTCTATTCCAAGTTCACCATTACAATATGTTCTCCTATTTCCACACCAAGGCTTAGATTGATCCCGTGACATTTCGATATAGCCCTAGACAAAGCTTATTCACTCCACATGCCATGTTCTAAAGTCTTAACAAGACAAGCATGCTCTCAATGGGCTCTAGAAGGTCCTTGAGGCCTTAAAAACAAAAGAATTACCCCCTATTAGATGAATGGTGGACAAATACTCAAGAAGCTACTCTTTTTTTTTATTATTATTTTTATTCGGGTAGGGCATCTCTTGGATCCGACTTTCCCGTACTAAAGATCAAGGTAGAGTGTAGTTCCTCCCTTTTGCAAAGAATCCATGCTGATTAGGCACCCGAACCCTTAGCTACTTGGGTGGTTACAACTTTACCCATGGGTGTTCATGCTAAGTAATGACTTTTCGAATTGAGGAACACTCTGATTAGGAGCCGGGACCCCAACCTACTTTGTCTCCAAAAGCATCGGAACACTGTCTTTATTAATTGACAACTATTGTGCAAAACTATTTTATTTTCATTGTACTTGTCCACTATGTATATTATGAGGGGATAATAAATTTGAACTAATGCCACGAAATTTCTTGGAGCCATTGAAAGCAATACTTAGCTATTAAAGTCAAAAGAACATGGCAATGGGTTATCTATTGTCTTTCACAATCATAATTGTCACAAGGATGGTCTCTACGTGCCTATGGTGTTTCAATTGGGAGCATTTCAAATCACAAATGGTGTGCTTAGAGAAGGAATTCATGTCAAATTTATCTATCGCCCAGGTTGTCATGCATATCCGACATAAATATCACAAAAATATCTACAATAATTAATCATGATGGCTACCTATCTCCACACTTAAAAGTTTACAATAACCCTAAAAGGAGCTAGGTAGCAACCCACCCCCACTCTAGAAATTTGCATTGTCCTCAATGCACGAAAATTAAATTCAGCGCAAGGAATTAGTGGGAAAAAGATGAACGAAACTCCCCTAAATAGCTGCCGAATGTTGTTTGTGGGAGTGGAGGATTGCTTGATTTTCGAGGGTCGTGAATCCCTTGTTGACTCTGCGAACATAGAGAGAAGAATCAAACCCAATAGCATGCAAAACAGGAAAATCCACATAACGAAAGCAAAACATAGGGTCGCAGGCGTGCCCTTGCTCAGTGTCATAATGCGCTAAGGTAAATAATAACAAGTGAAAGTAATAAAGTTCCAGATGAAGATAGATGCAATAGAAAAGTAATGCGTCAAGTGTCACATGTTGGCTCGTTAGATGCAGTGCCGGAGGTGGAGAAAGGTGCAAATGCGGCGCGTATCCACGGATAAAGAGCGAGCTCGGAAACTGCTCCTCGAGCCGCCGCCGCTCCGCTAGGATCGTGTCTGGGTCCCGACAGCTCTCTCATCTCGGTCATCGGCTCCTCCAACCTCATTATAATGGCTCCTAGGCCGAGGGTCCACCGTCTTTGAGGGTAGGCTGGCCCGAGGGTTGGCCGCATCTGCATCATGAGTCGATCCCTCCTCCTCCAGAACTATCTCAAGCCCGGCCAACCAAAGTGTAGCGTCCCGCCGCCCGCCGCACCAATCCAATGCATGCGAGGAGCGTCATGTCCAGTGGGGAGACCAACTGCAGGTGCTGCTCCCCCTCCAACTCGGCCTCGAGACCCATGCCCATGATGAGTCGTGTGATGTAGGGCCCGGTATGGATGTCGGTGAGTCGGGTGTTCTGCCCCTGATGCGCCAAATAATCTGCAAGCACGTACCCCAAATGGATCGGAACTCGCTCGATGAGGCTGTAGAGAAATAGGCGATCAGTGACTATGACGACTCCGCAGTTATCACTACGGGCTGCGATGGTGCGGCTGATGAGGGCATGTAAGTAGCGGTGCACCGGATCCGTCATGAAAGATGCCTTGTGGTTGTCATGGCGCCCGCCTAGCTGAATCCAGAAGCTCGCTGAGGAGATGGTGCGCTCGGGGAAGGCCGTGAGCAGCTCGGCGTACTCTCGTGTGAAGGTGTAGTCACGGTCATAAAGCCCCATATATAGTGCGAACTGGGTGTAGCTCATCGCCCTCCGCCGTCCAAAAAGCTGAAATGTAATGGCGGTGCGGTTCTGCTCCCCCACCGCACTCCTGTCCGCCTCAAAAGAACTCAGCACCTCCAATGTCGGGCGGCGGAACACTTCATGGTTTAGAGAGAAAATCCTGTCCCAGCCGCCAAATGATGTCATCTCTCGGACTCGGTCGGCGATGTTGAGCTGGATGAGGGGGTTCCAGTCGATAATGCGTGTCCGACAGAAGCGGCGAGAGGAGAGGCGGACATGTCGAAGTCTGTGGACCTCGTCTGTGAAGCGTGTCTCGGTGGATGACGACCCGGCCTCCGTCCGGCGCTTCTTTGATGCTGTAATCTTCCTCGGCATACCTGAAACTAAACACAGAACGTCAGTGCCGGTTAAGCAAAAAAGATATGCCAAGATTTTTAAATAAAGGCCCTAAATTGCCCCTATACGGGGTTCCATACGGACTGACCGTAGTCCATATACGGGGACAGCCCCCTATACGAGTCCGTATGGGACTCCGTATGGGAGTCCGTATGGGCTCGGCCGCGACGAATCTTGGCCCCATTTCTACATTATTTCGCACCCAAACACTTCTAAAACATTCAACATTCATTCAATACAAGTTTCATCACAAAATGGCACCAGAATCTCACACATTCATGTCATTCAAATGAAAAGTCGATTTCAAACAACCCTAGGTTTCCAAATCATGTCGCCAAAGCATATAATGTAGATTATGGGTGTTTAGCACATACCTAGGGATGATCAAGCCCTCAATTTGAGGAAGGGTAGACTCCGCGTCGCGAAGAGGAGGTGTAGGGTTGCTAGGGCACGAGAGGGGGAAGGTGAGAAAGAGAGGGGTGAAAAGGGGGCTTTTTAAAGCACCCCACTCGTGCCTCTTTACGACCCTATACGGACTACTATACGGAGTCCATACGGGGTCGTATATAGCCCTGTCTAGGCATACGAACTGATCTCAGTTCGTATGAGACCCCGTATACACCTGGGCAGAGGCTTATACAGCCCCCCAGGGTTCATTTACACCGTTCTCTTCGCGCGGCCTGATAATAAGCAAGATATTACCCCTAATTGACAACATCCAGCATAAGAATGGAGAAAATTGGACAACAACGCCACTTTAACTTATTTCAAGCATCACTAGCTAATCAAAAGAAACGAAAATTGCCAAAAACCAAGAAAGAAAGTTCTAAAACTTGGGTTGCCTCCCAAGAAGCGCTTGTTTAACGTCACTAGCTTAACGTACCTCCAATTTACCTTATGGGGGCTCAAATACCTTGAAGCTTCCATCAGTCCTTCCCTTGAAGCATGACCCGAACAAACACTCTCCCAAACGCTCATAAATAGAGGAATCCTTTACTTTCATACCTGAGTGCTCATTGGGGGAAGTGGAGGAGAAGGATGTGGCGGTTACTCCATGTTGTTGCACCTTCCTCCAGCACTTCTTCATGGTCGGAATGGGCCTCCTTCTCTTCTTGGTCTTCTCTACTTTGGCCCGGTTCCCCTTACTTGGCATAGCTGAATTCCCCTGGACCTCTTCTGTGATGTCCTCCCCTTCATTCAACTCATCGCGCAGCTGGTCTATCATTAGGAGATCTTCCATACAAGCAGAGGTAAGCAGATCGATGTCGTCCACACTGTAGGATGTATCGTCTTGGGCCACGGTATGCTTCATTGCTTCGGGTATTTGGAAGGTCATCTCTTGATCCCCCACTCTCAATGCTAGCTTCCCTTGGGCATGATCTTCAAGTGCTTGGGCGGTAGCGAGGAATGGGCGCCCAAGGATGATGGGCACATCCACATTATCATCAACGTCAAAAAGAACAAAGTCGGCCTGGAACACAAACTCATTAATCTTGATAAGCACAACTTCGGTCAAGCCCTTGGGCCTCTTCACAGACCGGTCTGCCAGTTGAATTGTCATCCCTGTGGGCTTTGGATCATCAAGCCCCAGTTTCATATATAAGCTATAGGGCATCACATTAATACTTGCTCCTGAATCCGCCAATGCTTTCTTGGTAATCCCCTCTCCAAAAGTACATGGGACAACAAAGCTACCGGGGTCCTTGAGTTTCTTGGGCAAATCATGTTGCAAAACTGCCGAGCATTGAGCATTGAGAGTGACGACACCCACTTCTTCCAACTTCTTCCTATTAGATAGGAGGTCCTTCATAAATTTTGCATACTTCGGCATTTGTGCTAGGACATCCACCAAGGGCAAATTAATTTGTAGTTGCTTCATCATGCTTGTGAACTTTGCAAATTGGGCATCCTCCTTATCTTTTCTCAATCTTGCTGGATAAGGGACCCTTGGATGATATGGAAGGATGGGTGTGGCTTCTTCTTTGCTCCCTTCTTTTTTTTTGGAAGTGGGCGCGGGTGCCGGTGCATCCTTTCCACTTGAATTCTTCCTTTGTTGCTCTCCAATCGGGGATTCGATCTCCTTACCACTCCTCAAAGTAATTGCCTTACATTGCTCACGTGGATTTGTCTCCGTGTTGCTAGGCAAGCTTCCCTGCGGCCTCTCCGAAAGTGTCTTGGCCATTTGACCCATTTGGTTCTCCAAGCTCTGCACAGTAACCTGTAGACTTCGGATAGCCGTTTGATTTTCTTGCACCATCTTCAACACCATCTCATCTAAGCTTAATTTTCTCTCTTGTGGCTTCGGAGGATGTTGGAAGCCCGGGGGATATTGCCCTCCACTAGGATTCCCATATGCCAACCCGGGGTGGTTCTACGTGGGTGCATAGGCTCTGTATTGCCCCCCCGATTGCCCTTGGTTGTTGTTCAAGTATTGCACTTGCTCCATGGTGAGGTTCTCCATGCTCATAATTGGGCAACTTGTTGTGTTATGCCCTCCACCACAAGAGTTACAAGAGGATACCAGAGATGAACTTGAGGGGCTACCGGTGGTCAATGCCTCAATCTTCCTTGTCAAAGTGTCCAACTTTTCTGCGAGAGCCACATCAATTGCATTGGGTTCCTTCACGGAGCTACCAATTTGACTTGCTTTCCCCGAGTAGACCAATGGGCTTCATTGCTAGCCATATCTTCAAAAATTTTCTCGGCGTCATCGGGGTATTTATTCCCCAGAGAGCCCCCAGCGGCTGCATCAACCAAATGTCGGGTTGCATCATCCAACCCATGGTAGAAGGTCCGGACCTTAGCACAATCGTCCATCCCATGTTGAGGGCAACGCCGGAGTAAGTCCTTGTATCTCTCATAAGCTTCATAGAACGATTCATTGGGTCCTTGCTTGAAAGAAGAAATGTCCAATCGAAGCTTTGCGGCTTTACTAGGTGGGAAGTACCGCCCAAGGAACTTGTCGAGCATTTCGGCCCATGTGCGAATGGATCCCGATGGAAGTGAAGTTAACCACCTGTAGGCCCCTTCTCTCAAGCTAAAGGGGAACAATCTCAATCTAATGGCGTCATCGGATGCCCCATTGATTTTGAACATGTTGCAAATCTGAACAAACTTGGCAATATGTGCGTGAGGGTCTTCATCCGGCCTTCCATCAAACTGGGTTGTATTTTGGATCATAGTCATGGTGCTGGGCTTGATCTCGAAGTTCTTCATGTTCACATTAGGGGGGTGCACGCTAAATTCTTCCCCCGTATAGTGAGACCTCTCATATTCGGATAGTGTAAGCCGCCTCCCGGCCATGATCGGGATTTCTCTAACCTCCAAACTACCTTCGGTGGGTATGAAGTTCTCCGACCCCGAAGAGGGTCCGGGATTTAATTCCTCCACTTCTCTCAACCTTCTATGGAATGTTCGATCAATTTCACTGTCGGCTTTGACAAGACCCTTAGGGTTCTTTCGGGTCATACATCAACACCTCGCAATGAAGAATTGAGGAAAATTAGCAATCACGAGAGAATTAAACTGAAATTAAAACTAAAATGCTAAGAGACACTGTGCAACCAAACAATTATTAAAACAAAGTAAAAACTGAAAGTAAAAGACTAGATTAATAAACTCCTAGTTTTCCTAGTAATCCGAAAATCTCCCCGGCAACGGCGCCAAAAACTTGATGCGTTCTAACCACAAGTGTAAGGGTCGAATCAAGTAGTAAAGTGGACTATTGAAAAGTCGGGTATCGAATCCTCAGGGAGAAAGAAAATACTAGTACTAATTAATTGTCTATTATCTAGTCAATCAATTCGGGTTGATGATACTAAATCTAATTCTAAGGCTAATAAAGCAAATTAACAAATGCAATTGATCTTGAAGATGTCAATCGATGAAGGGGGATACTTGGGTGATGGAATCCCCTTTGGATTTCCTTATATGTGGATAATGCTCTCTATGTTGAATCTTGGTGAATCATTGGCCAAGGGTTCCTAATACGATTTCATTCCCTCGCTCGAGGGTGATTACTCAACCTAGTACCCTCACTAGTTAAGTTCTAGGGAACCTATCTCTTGGAAGGACTAAGGGAATAAGACATTTAAAGGAGTAGCTCGCCTTAGTACCCGGGCTCCCGGTGTACTCCTAGTCCTCTCTATTGAAGTTTGTCTACACGCGGGGAGTGCGCTCGCTTCTTCCCCCACATGGACTAGAGAAACCTCTCCGGGCTCTCGTAACGTAGAGAGGTTAATGCTTTCACTATACAATACATTCAATAGACCATTATGCATTCAACCAATCAATCAACATAGAAGAGACAATATCAATTAACCATAATCCAAAGGTTCATCAATACCCAAGTATCAAAAGTTTAGCTCTCCATCAATGGAGAGTTACAATCAATGTAAAAGAAGAAATCAAACACAAGAGTCATGAAGCAAACCCTTGATGATGACCGTTTGGAGATTTCCCTTTTCTCTTTAGCCCTTACTTCTTCTCTCTAGCCCTCTTGAGCCTTCTCTTCTCTTCTTCAATCTCCTCCAAGATGATGGAGAAGATGATGATGGCTTCTCCCTCCTTGAAGCTTTGGCTCTAATCTCCCTCCAAGATGCCCCAAAACCCTCTTTTTACATCTCTATTTATACATCCCCTCTAGGGTTTTGGGTGTATTTCCCGACTTTGCCCTCGGTTCGGCCGAAATCGCAGCTGCAGTTTTACGATATACGACCCAGTATGTATTTCATATGACCCCATATATCCCTTATACGGACCACCATACGGAGTGTTGTACGGAGTCGTATATCTCTCAGGTCCTCGTGTACGGGGTCCTGTCAGTCCGTTCATGAGTCCGTATGAATCTCCAGGTCCATACGGGTCCGTATGAGACTCCGTATGGACTTTCTTCCAGCTCCGTTTCACTTACTTTGGCCCGCGTTTTCTCGAAAACGCTTCCTTTCTCTTGGGATTGCTGTTTTCTGCCCTGTTTACAAAAACAAAGCCTTTTTGAGCACCGGCGGGCCAATATTCCTCCAAAACATAAGATAATATGCATGAATTTCATGTATAATTGATGCTCATTTGAACACTTATCATGTGGTGCTCTGTAAATCCTGCGTATGTGATTTTTGCCTTGTTTTCTCCTACACCAAAGAGTTATAGACTCCAAAGACAAAAATTAGTCGTTAAAATACTGAGGAATAATATAATTATTGATTGTCATAAAAAAGATAGTCTCACCACCAATGTATGTCTTACAATAATCCTACTTATGAAAACTAACTAGAAGACTACCTAAAATTACTAAGCTTGGGTTGCCTCCCAAGAAGCACTTGTTTTACGTCACTAGCTTGACGTATGGGGTGATACCTTTTAGCTTCCCCGCTGGAAGGAATGTTTCCCACTACATACGGTTTAAGATTTTGTCCGTTTACCTTAAACATCCTCTTCCTTGGGTGTGAGATTTCAACCGCTCCGTGAGGGAATACTTGCGTTATTGTGTAAGTTTCGGACCACCTGGATTTGAGCTTCCCTCGGATTAGATGAAGATGCGAATTAATAAGTAATACTTTATCGCCTACCTTGAATTTTTGATTCTTCTTGATATGTGCATCATGTTTTTGTAGGCGTCTTGCCTCCATTAGTCCAGTTCATTTAATTGCAGTTTCCACTATTGTCTTACTCATTCTGAGTCAAAATTCAGAAATTTAGTACCCCAATATGCTCGATACTCCAGTCCAACAGGTAGGTGGTAATCCTTGCCATATACCAATCTGTACAAGGTGCTCCCAATTGGAGTTTTGTATGTTGTTCTGTATGCCCAAAGTGCGTCATCCAACCTCTCTGACAAATCTCATCTGTTATAATAGACTGGTTTTTCCAATATGCGTTTTAGTTCCCGGATGGACCCTCTGCTTGCCCGCTTGTTTGGGAATGATATGGTGTTGCTATCCTGTGTGTCACTCCATATTTCTTGAGGGTTTTCTCGAGTTGGGTATTACAAAAGTGTGTTCCGCAATCACTGATAATGACTCATGGGGTTCCGAATTGTATAAATAGCTTCTTGAGGAATTTAGCTAGTACTCTGGCGTCATTAGTTGGTAGTGCTCGAGTTTCTACCCATTTTGACACATAATCGACTGCCACCAGAATATAATTATTTCCATTGGAATTTGGGAAAGGTCCCATGAAGGCAATTCCCCACGCATCGAATACCTCGCATTGTTGAATTGGGTGCTCGCTCATTTCATCCCTTTTCGAGATGTTCCCTACACATTGACACCTATCGTATGCTTGCACAAACTTCTTTGTGTCTTGAAATAATGTTGGACAAAAGAATACTGTTGTTAGTATCTTCTCTACTGTTTGGTTTGAGTTATAGTGCCCACCAGTTGGTCCCGCATGACAGTTGTTCAGGATGTCCCATCCTTACTAGCGAGACACACATCTTTGGATTATTTGGTCGGCACGTACCTTTTATAGATATGGATTATCCCATAAGTAATGCTTTAAATCTGAGAAAAACTTTTTTCTTTTCCTGGGTAGTTAATCCCTTCAGCAACACGCTTCCTACTAAATAGTTGGCAAAGCCAGCGAACCATGAGGTTTCTTCTTCTTGTCTCTCATTGATGAGGTAGAGTTGCTCCTTTGGAAAAGCATCATCTAGTTCTCCTTCTTCAACCTTGGCTGGTGTGGACCCTTCTAATCTCGAAAGGTGGTCAGCTACCACATTTTCGGATCCTAGTTTATCTTTTATTTATAAATTGACTTTTTGTAACAACAGTAACCAACAAATTAGACAAGGTTTCGCATCAGCTTTGTTTAATGGGTACCATAGTGCTTCATGTTCAGTGTATACGATAACTTTTGATAAGATTAAATATGGACGGAATTTATCTAGTGCATAGATCACTGCTAGCAGCTCTTTTTCGGTTGAGGCGTAGTTCTCTTGTGCATCCATCAATGTTTTGCTAGCATAGTAGATTGGCCAGAAGTGCTTGTCCCGCCTTTGCCCTAAAATTGATCTAACTGCAAAGTCACTTGCATCACACATTAGTTCAAAAGGTAAGTTTTAATCTAGGGCTACCTGATTGGAGCATTTATTAGTTTGTTTTTCAGAATGGTGAAAGCTTCCATGCATTCATTTGTGAATTCGAAGGGAACATCTAGTTAGTGGTTTGATTATTTTTGAGAAGTCCTTAATAAATTGGCGATAAACTGGTATGTCCTAAGAAGCTTCTAATAGCCTTGACTGACATAGGGGTAGTAATTTCTCTATGGTTTCAATTTTTGCTCTATCTACCTCAATCCCATGTTTGGAAATTCTATGTCCTAGAACTATGCCTACTTGGACCATAAAATGATAATTTTCCCAACTTAAAACTAGGTTTGTTTCCTCACAACGTTACAAGACCTTCTCTAAATTATGGAGACATAAATTGAATGAATCCCCAAAAACGAAAAAGTCGTCCATAAAAACCTCCATAATGTCTTTTATGAATCGTCGAAAATAGACATCACGCAACATTGGAAAGTAGTACGGGTATTGCGCAAACCAAAAGGCACCCTGTGATAAGCAAATGTACCATATGGACATGTGAATGTGGTTTTCTCCCGATCTTCTCGTACTATCGGAATTTGCAAGTATCCTGACATCATGTCCAGGAAACAGTAATACATGTGGTCTGACAATCGCTCCAACATCTGATCAATGAACGATAGGGGGAAATGATCCTTTGTCGTAGCATCATTGAGTTTTCGGTAATCAATGCATATCTTCCATCCGGTAATAGTTCTGGTTGGAATTAACTCATTCTTGTTATTCTGTACAAAATCCGCCTATGCGAGCATAGCCGGTCCCAAGCCCGGATAAAGGATGAGGGTTGTGGTAGGTTGACAGC
Organism: Dioscorea zingiberensis; assembly: GCA_026586065.1. Classification (NCBI taxonomy): domain Eukaryota; kingdom Viridiplantae; phylum Streptophyta; class Magnoliopsida; order Dioscoreales; family Dioscoreaceae; genus Dioscorea; species Dioscorea zingiberensis. The sequence continues at coordinate 23,544,738 of CM048826.1, forward strand.
CAGCGTAAAACTTTGTCACTCTTATGATATGGATTCTCTAATATATACCGTTGGGATGTGCTCACCTAGGTACGCGCTACATCGACACCCGGATGTAGTGTTAAATAAGCAAGGGGTTTCATCACATTGCCGCCCGGGTGTGATGGAGTATAGGCAAGGGTTCTCACATCATGGACGAGTGTGGGTAAAGAAGTTAGTCCCGCCACATAGGCGCCCGGATGTGGTGTTAAATGAGCAAGGGTTCTCGCATCTTAGTGGACGAGTGCGAGTAAAGAAGTTAGTCCATGAGAGTAAGAGTAGGATTAGGATTGGTAGTTGGAATATAGGATCTTTGATAGGAAAATCTATGGAGTTAGTTGACACTCTAAAAAGGAGGAGGATAGATATTGTATGTTTGCAAGAGACTAGGTGGATAGGAAACAAGGCTAGAGAGATTGGTAACACAGGATATAAATTATGGTATTATGGAGGGGATAAACATAGAAATGGTGTGGGTATAATTATGGAACCAAAAATGAAGGACAAAGTGGTTGAAGTGAAAAGGGTAGGAGACAGGATCATATATGTGAAGCTAGTGTTGGGAAAAGAAATAATTAACATAGTGAGTGTGTATGCCCCTCAAGTAGGCTTAGGAGAAGAAGATAAGGTCAAGTTTTGGGATGATTTGGATATGGTAGTTCTAGGGATTCCAAGTGAACAAGAGCTTTTTATTGGGGGTGATCTTAATGGACATGTAGGTAGACTTAGTGATGGCTATGAGCAAGTGCATGGAGGTTATGGATATGGCAATAGGAATGAGGAAGGAAAATCTTTATTAGATTTTGTTTTTGCTCATGATTTGGTGTTGACCAACACTTGCTTTAAGAAAAGGGAATCACACTTGATTACCTTTAAGAATGAGGGTAATTGTAGCCAAATTGACTTTCTTGTTACAAGAAGAAGGGATAAATCTATTTGTAAAGATTGTAAGGTTATACTTGGAGAAGCATTAACCACACAAACATAGGTTGGTGGTGTTGGATGTGAAGAAAAGGGGCATAGTAAAAACAGAAAAGAGGGTTAAGCATAGTAGGATTAGATGGTGTGCGTTAAAAGGAACCAACCAATTAGCATTTAAGGATAAAATATGGGAAGAAGGACGCACAAATGTAAAAGATGATGCAAACACCTTATGGAAGGAGATGTCGAATCGTATTGAGAAAATAGGAAGTGAGCCCCTAGGGGTCTCTAAGGGACTGGGACCTCGACCACAAGAATCATGGTGGTGGAATGAAGATATTCAAAAGGCTATTAAAGAGAAAAGATATTGGTATAAGAAATTACCTACAACTGAGGATGGAGAAGTGTAACGCCCCGAATTTTCTAAGTAAATAAATCAGAAAATTTTCGACAATTAATGAGATTAATTAACACGAGAGAATAAATTAATTATTTTAAAGTCCAATTACAGGAAAATCGAGGAATAATAAATTCAAATCCAGCCTCGCAACTAATGGGCCGTGGGAAGGCCTTACCGGGCCAGGTCGCTTACACTTGGAATAGTTGGAGATGGATGATATGGATAACCTCGATTAATTAATTGGGAGATTTTGTAAGTATTAATTGAGTAATATTAATTAAATAAAAGAATCAAACAAATGTTAGAGTCCCGATAAAGTAGATCGGGCTAGTCAAAAGTCAGATTCGCAGACCGTTTGACGAGAGGCGTAATCTTGCTAGGGCTACAAAGACACCCGTGACGACTGAGATCATTGACCCGGGATTCTCGGATCTGGGTCGGGACATCATTAGAACGATGACATTAATTAATGGGTGACATGACATAAAGTGGAAAGATAATTTAAATAAAAAGAAGCCATGTGACAACAATGTAGATGATAAGATATTAAAGATAAGTTGAATTATTGGAGCCTTAATGATTAAGATATGTCATGATCTAAATAATACAGTTAATTATGTAAAGAAAGTTTTATATAATATATATGTTATCAGAAGGGGGGGAGGGGACTTAGGTTATAAGAAAGAAATTAGATTTCATTGAAGAGGCAATAATTGTGCTTCTTCTCTCTCTCTCGTTCGCGACCCTAGTCGCGTCGAACGGCAGCCCGTCGCCCGCCTCTGCGCCTGTCGCCGGTTGGAACCCCGACAGCAACCACCGCCGGCCTGGTGCAGCGCCTCTTCGCCGTCCGCCCTCGCCTTCTCTCTTGCACGGCCTTCAGCTGCCCCGTGTGTACGCGAGGCTGCCGCATCTGCCGTGTGCCACCAGCTCGCGGCTGCTCTCTGCCGGGCAGGTTTCTCAGGCCGCCGGTTATCCCTGCCCGCCACCGCCCCTATCTCCGAGGGTTCTCACACACAAGTAAATCCCCTTGCAAGCTTCCATTGGGGAAAGAAACCCTTGATTTACTTCATGAAATTAATGTACAATTAGGGCTGTAATTAGAGAGGGTTTGTCGGTGGGGTGGGGGGGGTGGGGGGGTGGTGGTGGTCGTTTTAGCATGAATGCATGTGAAGGGTATTAGAGTGTTGTTATCATAATTTGGATTAATTATGTAGAATGTTTGTATAATTTCGGGGCCCTACAAATAGGGGAGGTGCCACTGAATTTTCATGAAAATTCTAAGGTATAAATGCTCTATTGAGGATCATAATTTATATGCTTAATAATTTCATGTTTTAGATTAATGGATCATAGCTAGTCAAGCATGCTTAGGGGGCATTCGAGGAGTTTAAGTGAAGAATACGATTTTCGTATTCTTAAATCTCTGTATTTTAAAGAAATAGAACTAAGTTATGGAAGATAGGAACGTCGTATTTACATAATCATTTTATTTCGATTAAGGGAAAGGGAAAAGGTCCACCAGAAGCTGCCGAAGGACCGAGCGATTCCTAGGAATTTGCGAAGGACTTGAGGTGAGGGGACTTCACCGTAAATCCAGATTTATTTCATGTATTTACAGTGATTTTGGTTTCTCGTATTCTTATGGGATTTATATCGGTTTGTGATTTGCCGATGGATTTTATCGCTATAGTGCATAGTAATTTTAATACTTGTTATATACTATGAACTGAATCTGCATGATTAATTATAAAGTGAAACTCTATCTGGTAAAGATTGATATTCACCGTGTCGTGACTGCTCCCTAGGTAGACATAGACGATTGATCCAGCGGGGCTTAGGATAGAGCCCATAAAGAATTGTAGATGATCTCGGGTTAAGGAAGGGATTTGTTTTAATCCGTTTTTCTTAAATAAAATGTTTACGAAATCGTTTTCTATTAAAACCCCTTCCTAACTCTTTTGATTGCCCGAATCGGATACGAGGATGTACGCGTGACGATTGATATAGCTTGGTTGATCATACCACTGGTCGTCAGGTCTCGGATATGAGATGCGTGAAGATTGGTACAGTTGGTTGATTATACCACTGGTCGTCAATCCTCGGGTACTGGATTGGAATAATCAGATATAAGATGTACGCGTAACGATTGATATAGCTTGGTTGATCATACCACTGGTCATCAGGTCTCGGATATGAGATGTGTGACGATTGATACAGTTGGTTGATTATATCATTGGTCGTTAGGCCATGAGTACTGGATCGGATTATTCCGCTGTCTCCCGATCATCAGGATCCGGTTATCCGGCTGATGACAGCTGGTCTCTTTCAGAGTATTGAACTAGGGTTGTAGGTTGATTACGATACGAGGCTATTGCATATATATGGTTACTATATGCAGGACATGATATAAGATTGATTGTATGATTCTTCAGATTTCTGATAGTATAACATGCTAATCAAGATTTAAGATAATTCTACTGATCTTCATAATTTATACTTGCATTGTTCTTGTACTAGTATTTTAGTACAGATGACAGGTATGTATAATACTTGGCGGAGAAGTTCTTACTCACTTAGCTTGTATAGCTCAGCCCTCTCGATTACTGTTTTCTGTTACAGGATCTAGACTTGGATCGGGACAGTAGCTCGTGTCTCGAGTAAGAATCGAAGTCTAGCTGGCTCTGGCGTACCTATCTTGTGTTTCATTTTATTTGGTTGTATTAGACCTTGATTATGTCTTTTCTTCCGCTGTATTTGCGGCCGTAGTTGCCCATAACTCTGTATGATATACTCTATTTCTGACTTGGTTTGAATATGACTCCTGGTGTGTAGCCGTATATGTTATGTCATATAAATTTTATTTTAGAGTACATGATCATTTACAGGCTTACAGTACACAGTTTATGGGCTGGGTGCACTCCCGGCCCAGCTGGTGTGACATTTGTCTCATTAGAGAGATGGGTGTTACATTTAGTGGTATCAGAGAGGTTTACTCCTTGACCTTAGAGTCTAGAGGTAGTCAGAGCCTTAGGGTGGGAGTCGAAGTTAGTTAACATAAGGAATTAACTGTTAGCTTGCTAAGTGGAATTATGTCGTTAACTGACGCTTGTTGGATGTTGCAGAATGCCGCCAAAGAGAGGACGTGGGAGACCACCGAGGGTACCACGTGAGGAGCCCCAGGAGGAACCGCACGTGGATGCCCCTACACCTGAAGAGTATGGAGATGCATCACATGCGCATCTTGCCCCGGTATACAACCCGAGTGTGCAATAGTTTCCAGGGATGCATTAATTTTTAGAACAGATGGCTCAGTCGTTTACCACATTCCCAAACTTTCAACAACAACAACAACAGTACCAGTAACAACAACAACAACAACAACAGTACCAATAGCAACAACAACCCAGGGGTCAGGATTATGTGACTCGAGCCCGGCAAATGGGGCTTAACCACTTCCTTGGGACACAAGATCCGATCGAGGAAATCGCGTGGATCCAACAGCTAGAGATGGTGTTCGAGGCTATGAGGATCCCAGAAGATGAAAAAGTCATAACAGTACAGCTGTTGTTAGGACAAGATGCTTTGATGTGGTAGGAGTCGGCTCAGATGTGCCTTCCCAGGTCGGGTGTCTGGACCTTGCTAGAATTCAAGACAGCATTCGAGGAGGAGTACTCACCCCGAATACACCGGGACCCCAAGAGAGCCGAGTTCATTTATCTGACTCAAGGAAATTCAATTATGGCCGAGTATCGGGCCAAGTTCACAGCTCTGAGTCGTTATGCACCAGAGATGGTGGAAGACCCCTATAACCGTTGTTGGAGGTTTGAAGATTGACTGCGGGACGAGATTAAGATTCTGGTTATGGCTCATGGTTTCGAAGATTTTTGAGTAGTGGAGTCTGCACTCCGAGTTGAGCGGGGCCTGAACAAGCAAAAACAGAGACTTGAGAGGTTGAACAAGAGGAGTAACCCAAGCTCCCAAGGAGGGGGAGACACCAGACCCACAAAGAAGAGCAACAGTAGCAGCAGCGGTGGTTCTTCGATAAGTGGGAACAACAAGGGAAAACCGTAGTGTACAGTCTGCGGTAAATTCCATTACGGGACTTGTGGTAGTGACGCTTGTTTTTACTGTAAACAACCGGGGCATTATAAGAAACAATGCCCGCTACTGACCAAGGGGAGCTTAGTTGCTCCACTGGCTACAGTTGGAGATCATACTATGCAGTAGACACAAGGATTTTCTGTCATGGGAGGTGTTGGAGGCAGCCGAGGAGGGTCAAGTGGTGGACGGTCTCATGGAGGAGGCCGTGGGGTACAATCTCAGTTGCAGGCCCAGGCTTTTGCAATGACACAATAGCAAGCGGTGAACACTCCTGACTTGATAGCAGGTACGGTGCAAAACTTTAATACCGATGCCTGCGTATTAATTGATCCTAGTTCTACACATTCGTACATTGCTATTACTTTTCCTGTACTTAAAAATGTGTATACAACTAGATTAGCAGAACCTATGAGTGTAGCATCCCCCATAGGTAGTTCCATGATTGTTAAGTTAGTTTATGAGGGATGTGATGTAAAGATAGGGGATCAGGAGTTGATACCTGATCTAATCCCGATGAGTAGACTTTGATGCGATCCTAGGGATGGATTGGTTAGCTTTCCACCATGCCCACGTTGACTGCTACTGGAAGATGGTGCTTTTCCAGCATCCGGGAGAGGCGAAGATACTTTTCTACGGGAGACGACCCTAGACGGAGGAAGCCTATTTGGCAAATGTGGCAGAAGTGGAAGCTCCGAAGACAGAGGTTCAGGATATAGTAATGGCGTGCGAGTATCCGGATGTGTTTCAAGACTTACCCGGATTACCACCGCACTAAGGCGTGGATTTTTCGATTGAGTTGGTTCCAGGAACAACTCCAATTTCCAAGGCGCCCTACAGGATGGCTTCAGTGGAGTTAGAAGAACTGAAGACCCAGATAGATGAGCTGCTGGAGAAGGGGTTCATTAGACCTAGTGTCTCCCTTTGGGGTGCGCTTGTACTATTTGTAAAGAAGAAAGACGGCCCCATGCGGTTATGTGTTGACTATAGACAATTAAACGAGGTGACCATCCGAAACCAGTACCCGTTACCATGCATTGATGACCTATTTGACCAGCTTCGGGGAGCCTGTGTGTTCTCCAAGATTGATTTGAAGTCGGGCTATCAACAACTGCGAGTACGGGAGGAGGATGTGCCCAAGACGGCGTTCCGAACTCGATATGGATATTACGAATTTTTAGTAATGCCGTTAGGGTTGACGAATGGGCCAGCTGCGTTCATGGGAATGATGAACAGGGTGTTCGCACCCTACTTAGACCGGTTTGTTGTGGTTTTCATTGACAACATTCTGGTGTACTCTCGGAACGTGGAGGAGCACATCAATCATTTGAGAATAGTTCTACAAACTCTATGAGAGCAGCAGTTGTACGCCAAACTCAGTAAATGTGAGTTTTGGTTGGAACGAGTCAACTTCTTGGGGTATGTCGTTTCAGCGGCAGGAATATATGTGGACCCCCAGAAGATCGAAGCAGTAATGAACTGACAAGCTCCCACCAATGTTAAAGAGATTAGGAGTTTTCTGGGGTTAGCCGGTTACTACAGGAGATTTGTGGAGGGCTTTTCTACGATTGCCCTACCAATGACGAAGCTGCTGAGGAAGAACGCAAGGTTCGAATGGACCGAAGATTGTGAACAGAGCTTCCAGGAGCTGAAGAACCGATTAGTGCCTGCTCCTATTCTAACCTTACCTGCACCTGGAATAGGTTTTGATATATATAGTGATGCTTCATACCAAGGTTTGGGGTGTGTCTTGATGCAACAGGGCAGAGTTATTGCCTATGCCTCCAGACAACTCAAAACCCATGAGGTGAATAATCCAGTGCATGATTTGGAGTTTGCTGCTGTGGTCTTTGCATTGAAGATATAGCGACACTATCTCTATGGTGAAGCCTGTAAAATCTTCACCGACCACAAAAGCTTGAAGTACTTGATGACCCAGAGGGAGCTCAACATGCTTCAGCGAAGGTGGATGGAGTTATTGAAAGATTACAACTGCACATTTGAGTACCACCCGGGGAAGGCGAATGTGGTAGCCGATGCTTTGAGTCGAAGATGATGGCGCGATTGGGGACCACCAGCCTGACCCAACTCCACGATCTGAGATCCACAGGAGCACAACTTTCGGTGGATGAGTTGGGAGTGTTGTTGGCGAGCTTCCATCTTCGACCGCTACTGATTACGCAAATCAAGGAAGCTCAACTACGGGACCCAAAGTTAATGAAGCTGGCTGGCACACTACAAAATGGAAGACTTTGGGGGCAAAGGAATGGCAAGTGTAACTACTCCTTATCTCCAGATGAAACAGCGATGGTAGGTGCTCGGATATATGTGTCACGCAACGAGACGGCTCTTAAGCTATAGATAATGGAGGAGGCGCATAGCTCAACATATACTATGCATCAAGGGAGCACCAAGATGTACCGGAATATCAAGGAGAACTATGTCTGGAGAAGGATGAAGAAGGATATTGCGGAGTACGTGGCTAGGTGCATGATTTGTCAACAAATCAAAGCTGAACACAAGAAGCCACCGGGGTTGTTGGTACCCTTAGAGATCCCGGAATGGAAGTGGGAGAAGATAGCTACGGACTTTGTGACCGGTTTACTACGAACCAGTCAGGGCAAGGATGCTATCTGGGTGATTATCGATAGACTGACCAAGTCGGCCCACTTTATTCCAATCAAGATGACTTATTCTCTGGGCAAATTGGCACGGTTGTACGTGGACCAGATAGTGAGGTTACATGGAGTACCCATATCAATTGTATCTTACAAGGACCCAAGATTTACTTCTTGTTTTTGGAAAAGCCTACATAAAGCTCTGGGGACAGGACTGGACCTCAGCTCGGCGTTCCATCCAGAGTCCGATGGACAATCCGAAAGGACAATCTAGAGACTCGAAGACTTTCTCCGGGCTAGCATCATGGAACTTCGTGGTTGCTGGGATGAAAATTTGGGACTTCTAGAATTTGCCTACAACAACAGCTACTAGAGCAGTATTGGTATGCCACCGTATGAAGCATTATACGATCGAAGATGCAGGACGCCCCTGTGTTGGGATGAGGAGGGAGAACGAAAGATACTGGGCCCAGAGCTGGTGCAGCAAACTGCGGAGAAGGTAAAACTCATTAGGGAGCGGTTGAAAAAGGCCCAAGACAGACAACGGGGCTATGTTAATAACCGCCGTCGATTCCTGGAATTTGAAGTGGGAGATAGGGTATTTTTGAAGGTATCTCCATGGAATGGAGTGTTTAGGTTCCGTAAGTGTGGGAAGCTGAACCCACAGTATATCGGGCCTTACAAGATAGTAGACAGAGTAGGCCCGGTAGCCTACCGACTTGACCTACCAGAGGAACTGTCAAGGATACATAACGTGTTCCATATATCAGTGCTACAGAAATGTCTCGGAGATCAACATAAGATTCTGGCAGGACCAACCGTGGAGCTGGCTCAAGATTTAACGTACGTAGAAGGACTAGTACGTATTCTTTACAGGAGAGAGCAAGCCCTGCGAGACAAGACAATATCTCTGGTGAAAGTTCTATGGAGTCACCACAAAGTGGAGGAGGCCACTTGGGAAAGAGAAGACCAGATGAGGGAACAGTACCCTCATCTGTTTTAGATGTATATGTATAGAATTTCGGGGACGAAATTTCTTAAGGGTGGGAGAACTGTAACGCCCCGAATTTTCTAAGTAAATAAATCAGAAAATTTTTGACAATTAATGAGATTAATTAACACGGGAGAATAAATTAACTATTTTAAAGTCCAATTACAGGAAAGTCGAGGAATAATAAATTCAAATCCAGCCTCGCAACTAATGGGCCGTGGGAAGGCCTTACTAGGCCAGGTCGCTTACACTTGGAATAGTTGGAGATGGACGATATGGATAACCTCGATTAATTAATTGGGAGATTTTGTAAGTATTAATTGAGTAATATTAATTAAATATAAGAATCAAACAAATGTTAGAGTCCCGATAAAGTAGATTGGGCGAGTCAAAAGCCGGTATTCGCGGATGCAGTGCGACGAGAGGCGGACGTGAGGCTACTGATACACCGTGGACGATCGGAGATCATTGAACCGGGATTCTCGGATCTTGGTCGGGACATCATTAGAACGATGACATTAATTATTAGGCGACATGACATAAAGTGGAAAGATAATTTAAATAAAAAGAAGCCATGTGACAACAATGTAGATGATAAGATAATTACATGACGAAAAGCTTAAAGATAAGTTGAATTATTGGAGCCTTAATGATTAAGATATGTCATGATCTAAATAATAGAGTTAATTAAGTAAAGAAAGTTATATATATATATATATATATATATATATATATATATATATATATATATATATATATATATATATATATGTTATCAGAAGGGGGGGAGGGGACTTAGGTTATAAGAAAGAAATTAGATTTCATTGAAGAGGCAATCGTGCTTCTTCTCTCTCTCTCTCTCGTTCGCGACCCTAGTCGCGCCTAACGGTAGCCCGTCGTCCGCCTATACGCCTGTCGCCGGTTGGACCCCCGACAGCAACCACCGCCGGCCTGGAGCAGCGCCTCTTCGCCGTCCGCCCTCGCCTCCCCTCTCGCACGGCCTGCAGCTGCCCCGTGTGTGCGCGAGGCCGCCACCTCCGCCATGAGGCGCCAGCTTGCAGCTGCTCTCCACCGGCCAGGGTTCTCAGGCCGCCGGTTATCCCTGCCCGCCATTGCCCTTATCTCCGAGGGTTCTCACATACAAGTAAATCCCCTTGCAAGCTTCCATTGGGGAAAGAAACCCTAGATTAACTTCATGAAATTAATGTACAATTAGGGCTGTAATTAGAGAGGGTTTAGGGGGAGGGGATGTAGCATGAATGCATGTGAAGGGTATTAGAGTGTTGTTATCATAATTTGGATTAATTATGTGGAATGTTTGTATAATTTCGGGGCCCTGCAAATAGGGGAGGTGCCGCTGAATTTTCATGAAAATTCTAAGGTATAAATGCTCTTTTGAGGATCATGATTTATATGCTTAATAATTTCATGTTTTAGATTAATGGATCATAGCTAGTCAAGCATGCTTAGGGGGGCATTCGAGGAGTTTAAGTGAAGAATATGATTTTCGTATTCTTAAATCTCTGTATTTTAAAGAAATAGAACTAAGTTATGGAAGATACGAACGTCGTATTTAAATAGTCATTTTATTTCGATTCCATGAAAGGGAAAAGGTCCAACAGAAGCTGCCGAAGGACCGAGCGATTCCTAGGAATTTGCGAAGGACTTGAGGTGAGGGGACTTCACCATAAATCCAGATTTATTTCATGTATTTACTGTGATTTTGTTTTCTCGTATTCTTATGGGATTTATATCGGTTTGTGATTTGCCGATGGATTTTATCGTTATAGTGTATAGTGATTTCAATACTTGTTATATACTATAAACTTAAACAGCATGGTTAATTATAAAGTGAAACTCCATCTGGTAAAGATTTATATTCACCGTGTCGTGACTGCTCCCTAGGTAGACATAGACGATTAATCCAGCGGGGCTCAGGATAGAGCCCATAAAGAATTGTAGATGATCTCAGGTTAAGGAAGGGATTTGTTTTAATCCGTTTTTCTTAAATAAAATTTTTGCGAAATCGTTTTCTATTAAAACCCCTTCCTAACTCTTTTAAGTGTCCGAATCGGATACGAGGATGTACGCGTAACTATTGATACAGCTTGGTTGATCATACCACTGGTCGTCAGGTCTCGGATATGAGATGCGTGACGATTGATACAGTTGGTTGATTATACCACTGGTCGTCAGGCCTCGGTTACTGGATTGGAATAATCAGATATGAGATGTACGCTTGACGATTGATACAGCTTGGTTGATCATACCACTGGTCGTCAGGTCTCGGATATGAGATGCGTGACGATTGATACAGTTGGTTGATTATATCACTGGTCGTCAGGCCTTGAGTACTGGATCGGATTATTCCGCTGTCTCCCGATCATCAGGATCCGGTTATCCGGCTGATGACAGCTGGTTTCTTTCAGAGTATTGAACTAGGGTTGCAGGTTGATTATGATACGAGGCTATTGCATATATATGGTTACTATATGCAGGATATGATATAAGATTGATTGTATGATTCTTCGGATTTTCGATCGTATAATATGCTTATTAAGATTTAAGATAATTCTATTGATCTTCATGATTTATACTTGCATTGCTCTTGTACTAGTATTTTAGTACAGATGACAGGTATGTATAATACCTGGCGGAGAAGTTCTTACTCACTGAGCTTGTATAGCTCAGCCCTCTCGATTACTGTTTTTCTGTTACAGGATCAAGACTTAGATCGGGATAGTAGCTCGTGTCTCGAGCAAGGATCGAAGTCTAGCTGGCTCTGGCGTACCTATCTTGTGTTTCATTTTATTTGGTTGTACTAGACCTTGATTATGTCTTTTCTTCCGCTGTATTTGGGGCCGTAGTTGCCCATAACTCTGTGTGATGTACTCTATTTCTGGCTTGGTTTGAATATGACTCCCGGTGTGTAGCCGGCTATGTTATGTCGTATGGATTTTATTTTAGAGTACATGATCATTTACAGGTTTACAGTACACAGCTTATGGGCTGGGTGCACTCCCAGCCCAGCTGGTGTAACACTGTCTTATTAGCGAGATGGGTGTTACAAGAAGTCTTTGAAAAGTATAAAAGGCAAAAAAGGAGGCCAAGAAAGCGGTTAGCGAGCCCGAGGTAAATCCCTAGCTGATTTATACCAAAAGTTAAAGACACGAAAAGGGGAAAAGGAAGTATACAAGATAGCAAGGCTAAGAGATAAAAAAGGGAAAGACTTGAACCAAATCAAGTGCATTAAGGATGAGTCTCAACAGGTCTTGACAGGAGATAAGGAAATCAAGGAGAGATGGAGAAACTACTTGGATCACTTGTTCAATGCAAGCCATGAGGATAATTTTACAGATTTTTATGTATCAACGATAGAAAGGAACTTTAGCTATACACGTAAGATCAGGCCTAGCAAAGTCAAGGAGGCACTGGGAAAAATGAAGTTTGGAAAAGCTTGTAGCCCAGATGGTATCCCGATTGAAGTTTGGAAGTGCCTTAGAGAAGTAGGGATAGAGTAGTTAACCAAACCCTTCAACTCTATCCTAAAAGGGGGGAAAATGTCAGACGACTGGAGAAAGAGCATTTTGGTTCCAATTTATAAGAATAAGGGAGATATTCAAAATTGCACCAACTACCGTGGTATTAAGTTAATGAGTCATACAATGAAACTCTGGGAGAGGGTAATAGAGCATCGACTCAGGTATATCACGAAGGTGTCAGAGAACCAATTTGGTTTTATGCCAGGTAGATCCACAACAGAAGCCATTTTCCTATTAATAAACTTGATGGAGATCTATAGAGAAAAGAAGAACGATCTCCTTATAGTTTTTATTGACCTAGAGAAAGCATATGATAGGGTACCAAGACAAGTCCTTTGGTCGGTATTGGAGAGGAAAAACATTCATGTAAAATATATAAATATTATTAAGGATATGTATGAGGGAGCGGTTACAAGTATGAGAACAGTAGGAGGCGATACGGAGGAGTTTCCTATAACAGTGGGTCTACATCAGGAACGGCCTTGAGCCTATACTTGTTTACCCTAGTAATGGATGAATTAACTAGTTATATCCAAGATGACATCCCATGGTGTATGTTGTTTGCGGATGATGTTGTCCTAATGGATGAGACTAGAGATTGAGTAAATCAAAAGCTAGAATTATAGAGAAACACTTTAGAAAGTAAAGGATTTAGGTTAAGTAGAAGTAAGACAGACTATATGCACTGTAATTTTAGTCTAAGTAGGAGAGATGAAAGAGAAGTGAAACTAGGGGGGTGGTAGTGCCTAAGGTTAAAGATTTTGGGTATTTAGGTTCCATTTTCTAGGATGATGGGATGATAGATGAAGATGTAACCCATAGAATTAAAGCTGGATGGTTGAAATGGAGAAGTGCCACGGGGGTGTTATGTGATAAAAAGATGCCTAACAAAATAAAAGGAAAATTTTATAGGATGGCAGTTAGACCGGCCATGCTATACGGGAGCGAGTGTTGGGCAACTAAAGTGCAACATATGCATAAGATGAATGTGGCCGAAATGAGGACATTAAGATGGATGAGTGGTCATACAAGATTGGACAAGATTAGAAATGAACACATCCGACAGAAGGTGCATGTTGCACCAATTGAAGATAAAATACGAGAAGGGTGTTTAAGATGGTTTGGACACGTACGTCGGAGACCCCCAGGTGCTCCAGTTCGAAAATGTGATAGTTTAGTTGTAGAAGGTAAGAAGAGGGGTAGAGGTAGGCCTAGGATTACGTGGAGAGAGGTGGTGTCTAAGGACCTATGTATATTAGATATTGAGCCGGATCTTGCTTTTGACAGAGCGACATGGAGACAAGGAATTCATATAGCCGCCCCCGCCTAGTATAGGATTACCGATAAGTCGGCTAAAAGGTTTTCCTTCATTAGCTTAGCTTTGTTTGTAGGGATACTGTGCTGCTTCTACCATTCCAATCTCTCATAGAAATTATATGTTGTTATTATTATTTATTTATCTATTTTTATTTTTATTTTATTTCATTTTATTTCAGTTTATTTCATTTCCTTTTATTTTATTTTTATTTCATATTTGAGAGCGACATGAAAACAGAGAATCCATATAGCTGACCCCATCTAATATGGGATTAAGGCTTAGTTGTTGTTGTTGTTGTTGTTATTCTGTACAACTGTCATACCACCCTTCTATGGAACTACTTGGACTGCGTTTACCCATGCGCTGTCTAAAATCGGGTAAATCACTCTAGCATCCAACAATTTCTTCACTTCTGCCTTCACTACCTCCTTCATGTTGGGATTCAATCTTCGATGAGGTTTCACCTTAGGTTTGTAGTCATCTTCCATGAGAATTTTGTGCGTGCAAAATGAAGGGTTGATCCCCCTAATATCGGCAATCTTCCATATAATCGCTCTTTTGTGCCTCCTCTACATTTCTAGTAGTTTGTTCTTCTGTTTTGGTTTTAAATCAGAGGCTATGATCACTAGTAGTTTGTTATTCAACTCCAGATATGCATATTTAAGGTGCATTAGAAGCTGCTTTAGTTCCAAATCTGGAGGTTCTTCAATGGATGGCTTTAGTTTCACCCAGGTCTCTTTATCAAGATTCTCGCCTTGCGGTTCTTCCTTTGTTGTTTCATCTTGACGTTCCTCTGGTTCTTCCTTGCATAGGATTCCTTGGTAGCCTAAGTTTGTAGATACAGACATGACCAGTTCGATAGGAGGTGTCTCGTTCAAGCAAGAGTATCGGAAGCGATCTAAATTCTCTTCAAATGTACACAATGCTTCTTCTAAGTCAAATTCTTCGATTTCCTGGATTTCCCTCAGAATTACTCTTGTGCGGTAAATATAGTACTTAATAAGGTCTTCCAATGGTGGTTGTTCATAATATAGCACCTCGTGCTGATTGTAATGCATGTTTCTTGAAGGAAAATACATTATTAATTCAATAGAAATTTTAAATTAGGCACAAAAGATATAATGCAAATCTAAAATCGGGATAATTTTTGAATTTTTAAATTTTTGGATTTCTTATCTTAGTTATATATATATATATATATATATATATATATATATATATATATATATATATATATATATATATATATATATATGGTGTTACGGTCTTGCCGTACAGAATATAAGTGTGGTCGCCCCATTTTAGGCCACTTGCACACTGTTTTAAGGAAATCCAACCGTATGGATGGAAAGAACATAAAAAAAGATAAGCTAACATGTCAATTTTCATACAATTTGGGTACTTGTAGGGTCTTCATCTTAAAGGGTGAAATTCTGAACCGATAAGATTTCTATAAATTTTCACCCGTTAAGATGAAGACCCTACAAGTTCCCAAATTGTATGAAAATTGACATGCTAGCTTATTTTGCGATGTTCTTTCCATCCATACGGTTGAAAATCCTTAAAACACTGTACAAGTGGCCAAATGGGAGGTGACCTTAAATGAACAGTGTTCCGGCCGGCCTTATACAAACACCGGTCCATATATATATATATATATATATATATATATATATATATATATATATATATAATATAGGTTAAAACAAAAATTAAAACTAACCCTAAAATACTAGAGTAACAAAACCCTAATGTTCCTAAAACGCTGAATCCGCTGCAATGGCACCAAAAATTTGATGGTGCTGCTAGCCTGCAAGTGCACGGGGTCACTAGAGTAGTAAAGTACCCTGAGGGTGGGTAGTCAAATCCATAGGGACCGGCACTAGTACTCACTAGGACTCTATTATCTCGCCTGGAAAAGATGGTTGATGAATTGTTCTTACCTAAAACCTAATCAAACTAAACTAAAGTGACAATCGGCAAGTTGTGATTTATCAATCAGAAGGGCATGGCACCTCAGATCACTATCCCTCTAAGAATCCCTCATGATCAATCCTCTAATATTAGTTTCTTGATTTATCTATTCTTGGGCCGTGAAGAACCATAATTTAGTTTGGTCTCGATCCCTCGGTAACAAGACCCTAGCCGCACGGAGGCTACTCGATGTATGGCTACATTATTACTAGTGTTGTATATATGGTTCTTGCTATTAGGTTTTACCCTAATCCGGAAAGTTAGTTGAGGTTGTAGGGCAACCCAAGCGACAACCCGATCCCTAGACGTGGCCCACCCCCCCTATAAGACCTAGTTTGACCGCGATCCCTCGTCATGCATCAAACAATTCTGATAGTATGGCTGGCGCTTTCGCACTAACAAACCATATTAAGCATACATAGAGTACAATTTCAGAGATAAATAAAGAAGAAACTTATATTAAAAAGAAAGATTCACAAGTTCATCTAAGGATTCAATGACTCAAGGCACCACAAGGAGTTTAGCCTCTCATGCTAATGAAAGACATCACAATAACTAAGGAAGAAAGCATAAGAAGACTCATATACTCCCTTGCACGATACTTCCTCCACCTTCAGCTTCTCCCTGAAACCCTAGCTATCGATTCCTAGATAAGCCAAAAAAGTACCCTCAAAACTAGAATCAACGGCCTTTTATAAGTTTCAGACTTTACGCCACACGCCCGTGTCATTTGTCACATTGTCGTGTCATCTGTTACAAAACCATGTCTTCAACAATCTGAGCGCGCTTCTTTATTGATTTCGATTTGAATTTACACACCCATGGACACGCCCATGTGGGTGGGCGTTTCGTGCTCTGTTTTGGTACTTCTTGCTCAGAATTGCTCCAGAATTTGCTTCTTTTCTCTAAGGTGCTGAATTATCTTCAAATTTACACAAAACACCCAACAATACACAAAAGTGGAAGAAACTATGCTAAAATGGATGCAAAAGTGCATAGAAATATGGTAAGAAAATATTATAATTATGCACTCATCAGCCATACACATATGAAGTGAGAATAATAATAGTGAAACAAATTATAAAGTGGTTAATGTTCACTATTGGACTTCGGCCCAAACCAATAGTAAGGCTCTTGCATAAGATTCTATAAAAATGGACCAGGCCGTGGGGACTTGATGTTGAGCCTGTAGGCTTAGTAAGTGGGTTCTATGGGGCTTAGATGTTGTTTTGGACCCACGACCAAGTTAAGGGTAACTTGGTTAATGGAGTCCATTTGAGTTTACCTACTAGCCCAAAGTGTTCAAGGTCTGGTGGTAGGCCGAATCACTATATGTGAAGGGAGCATTCATTATGTATTCATACGCATACTAAGTATAAAAATTATTTGCCAGATACCAACGCAGAGAGTGGAGACGCGTCGGGAGGAAGTCTCGACTGATTCTTGTCATCTTTGATATACAGGAAAGTACTCTTGCCTAGTTCCTACTAAGTGAATGAGTAT
The DNA here is from genome assembly GCA_026586065.1 of Dioscorea zingiberensis. NCBI lineage: Eukaryota > Viridiplantae > Streptophyta > Magnoliopsida > Dioscoreales > Dioscoreaceae > Dioscorea > Dioscorea zingiberensis. The sequence continues at coordinate 23,562,121 of CM048826.1, forward strand.
TTATTGATTTTTCCATTGCTATATTCTAGCCTGTTTTCTTAATTATCACAACAATTTCTTTGTTGACTATACACACATATTTGATATCTTGATTTGTTAGACTGTTTCCATGATTATATATGTATGATTGGTATCTGTTTGTGTGTGATTGTGTTTACTGAATATGCATGTCTGTTGATCTGTACGTGACCCTGGAGATACGCAAGCCTGTGTTGCGTCCGGGTAAGTGTGTGTTAGTTTCTCCATTCTCGTGGATCCTTCCGCCCGGTATAGTGGAGCATGGATCCGGTGGGGCGTTCAGGATTGAGGATACCTTGGCGTTCTGATGGTCCATGCCATGGGGATGATAATCTAGTCGTCTAGCCTATCAATGGGATGATACCTTAACCGTGTCGACACATTCAAGAGGTGCCGCTACCGACTTCCAACCAGATGGTCGTTTCAAGATGAGGCTGATGTTGTTGACCGGAGGATATTTGAGAGTCTTTCCTTGGATTACTCTTTAGAGCATGAGGCTGTAGTTGTGTTAGGAGTCACTACCGTTGATGATCCATTGTAGTAGGTTTGAGATTCCCCAGATGTTGGATAGTGTAGAGCGTGGTCCCCACTTGCTTGCTTGACTTCCTTGGGTTCCCTGCACGGGGAGGGTGCGCTTTCCTTCCAAAAGCTCATACACTTATTCTCACTCTTTTTCAGATTCTGAGGAGTAGCTGACTTGGACTCAGGAGAGACACGTGGGTGGGAGATCATTTGCTGAGGTTCGAGAACCTCTTATTTGTTTGTTAGTGAGAGGTGTGTTATGTAAGACCCTTGTAGGGCCTTGACATTTGTAGGGTGCTTGTATCCTTATTTTATCTTCCGTTGTAGACTTTGACCAATTTTATTATGTTTATTTGGATTTTCCGTTGTTTATCTTTTGTATGTTTGTGATTACCTAGGCCTTGCATCCGAGTGGGGCTCGTCTTCACTTAGCTACAGCCGATCTGCTCACGTGCTCGACGCTCGGGATTTGGGTCGGTGCGTGACACTACCCATAGTAAAGAAAAGACTGTGGTCGTTGAGTTTTTCCTGGGACATCAATTGGTCTAAAGGAGTTTTTGGTAAACCTTGGAGAATGTCCAGGAAAAGAGAAGTCTTTGACTGACTCTGCTTTCTCACACGCGGTATTCTTTTTTTTTTTTTTTTGGGGGGGGGGGGGGTGAGAAAACAAACTTGTGAATTTCAAAGGGAAAATTTATATATAGATGGTAACTCTTGCATTTTCCTGTGAAATCTAGTGATTTCCATACCAAATTTTCACATTGAACAAGTTTACTAATAGGTCCACATAAAAAATTCTTACGAAATATTAAATTCCATAGGAATCCTATGGATTTCTAGTTTACCAAATGGGGTGTAAGTTGTTAGTGTCCCGGATAAACCTCTAAACTAAAAATAATATAAGGATATTTTCATAATTTTTTTAGTGGGAAGGATTTAAAATAGACATTTATCAAACCTGCCTCAGCCCGCACTCTTCACAAAAAATCCCCACCTCCGGGATGGATCAGGTCGGAAATCACAATGAGTGGGTGATCTATTATTATATTTTTTAAATTTTAATTAAAAATTTTAGTGGGAAAAACCAACATTCAATGTCGCACGAGAGCCCATAGTAACAACAGATGTGAGAGGGATGAGGATGGCCCTCCAAAGGAAATAAAGTCAGCCGGGACAGATAATTCCTAAATTGAGTTGGTTATAGCTTTTGATACATTAGAAATATTTATTTATTTATTTGGATATGATAGTTTAGATTTAATTTAACTGTTACATGAAGTTTAATCCATTAAAATGGGAACCTCATGTTCTAAATTTTATGGATTTGAGTTAAGATTATTTTAGATGCTGGTATTTACAGATATAAACCCTTATATATATATATATATATATATATATATATATATATATATATACACGGGTATGATATGGTGCGTCGACCGTAAATACGGTCGGCCCGCTATGTGAGTACACTATCGGGCTGGGCTCCGAGCGGCCCGAGACTCGGCCCGGTATGCCATCACACATAGCAGGCCGATCGCATTTGTGGTCGACCGCATTATATCATGCCTGTATATATATTAGATTTTTTTTAGGATTACAATGGAGCTACTTTCACTTTCTCTGAATCTCCATCTATTTCCCGCTAAATCTGACCTCCAACTCCCAGTCTCTAGAAGCTCCTGACGTAAATCCTACTTCCTCACTCTCTTCAAGGATCTGGAGGCAGGGCAACCAATCAACAGCCGATTGCAAGGAGTGTCTTCTGATATTTTCATGATATCCTAGTCTATTGATGTAGAACCATCTCTTGCCCCTGAATGGTGACCCGCCCCACACCCGACCACTATTTGGACAAGACGGGGCGTGGGGCAGGAGTTGGTTCAGACGGGGCAATGGCGGTAGAGGCTCACTCCGCCCTAACCCAGCTCCATTGTCATCCTTTTCTATCCCCAAATGGATATTCACAATCAAACACTGTCACAAAGTCCCACAGCCATAAAAAGTGAAGAAAAGGAAACCAGAAGCATTGAACATGGAATAATAATAATAAATAAAGAGGAGAACGACAAAACAATCCCCAATCAGTTTTCATGGGCTGTTTTATCCTTTGAAAAAGACTTGCATGATTAATATGAAGAAACAATATAATATATGATAATGAATTCCATGTTCACTTGTTTTCGTCGACCTTCGTCTCATCGGAGGTTCCCTTCTCCACGACTTCGGTCCCTGTTACTCTAAACTTGGCATAGATATCACCTCTATAGAAATCTTTTGTTCTCCAAACCAAGAATAGCAGAACAAGAGCGCCGAGCATCGTGAGTGCAGCAATGATGAGAAACGAAAGCTTGAAGCAGTCCACTCCAATGCATGTCGTCGTTCCCTTGTTCTGCTTTGCGGTCTCCCTGTCATACAAGTGACCAGCAATCCTCACATTGAGTATATAAGATGCCAGAGGACTTGCAAGGTTACCAATGTTGTACAGTGTAGCGAAGTACTTGAGGCCAAACAATTCGGAGATGATGGAGAAGATTAGTGGCATCTGCGCTCCGAGACAGAAGCCCATGATCACTGAAGCAAGGTAGAGAGTTCCCGGGAAGCCCAAGGCGATGAGTAGATGACCGAAGCAACATATGAAGAGGATGATGGCGAACATTAGAGGCCGAGGGAACTTGTATCTCGATAAAAGCATTTCGGAGACAAAGCCAGAGAAGACTCTTCCCAAGTAGTTCCATATGCTTGTCAGGGAAATGAAGACGCCGATGCTAGCGGAAGGGTAGCCTAATGACTCTCCGATCTGAGCCATGTTGTCTACGGCCGTTAACACGCCACCCAGACCACACATGGACGCGAAGAAGATGATCACCATATCTATACTCACTATAGATTGAATAATGGAATAGTCTTCACCTCTCTTGGGAGGCTTGAACATAGCACCCAAGCTGAATTTTTTACTGGGGTTTGAAGATGATGTTGCTGTTACTGTTGCTGCTGTTTCTGCTGTTTCTGCTGACGGTGGTGTTGGTAAAGTTGTAATCTCGACGAGAGTTGTATTACTAGTAGTGCTCCTCTTTTGCTTCCAAAGGAGGAACTCTTGTTTTATGACTACCAACAATGGGAGGAACAAGAGGAGGATGATTGCCCCGGCATTTACCCTGTAACCAATAGGAGGGAAAGTAAAGTTTCTCTGGATGATGATCATTGCCATGAGATAGGCAGCCAGGGCGAGAGAGATGTAGAGGAAGTAACAAAACACCCTGAACTCATTGGCTTGACGAACAATCTTGATTATCCGGATGGTATGGACAAAGACAATGGAGATGGCAGCCGGAAGCCACGCAATGAGGAGGACTAGAGACTTGGAGTCATGGCCGTAAAAAGCAAGGTAGAGCTGAGTGAAGATGGCACCGCTGAGGCCAACGAAACCCTTGAGCAGGCCGAGGATGATGCCACGGCTCTCAGGGAAGTTATTGACGCAGGTGACAAGCACACCAGTGTTGGCGAAAGTCTAATCATGCATGCAATTGATATTTCAGAATTAATCAATCTTCAAAATCATTAATTAGCTGATAGATTAATTACCTGAGAGTTGGCTCCGACGGCGATGAAGAGGCACATTTGCCAGAGTTTGGGGTGTGGGATGTGTCCCGTGAGGCTTAGATAGATCAGGAGGTAGCCGGAGAGGTTCATGACGGCGCCGATGGAGAGAACGACCCATGGAGGGGCGAGCTCACCCACGATTGCGGACAGGATGCCCACGTTGGCTCCCAGATCCTTGAAGAATGCGAGGGTGTTGAGTTCCTGTTGATTGTAACCAAGAGTGGATTTGACTTCCTTGGAATAGATGGCGAAGATGTAGGTCGCTCCCGCCGCCGACATTATAAGGAAGGAGCCGAACACCATGAACCAACGCCCTTGGATGATGTGCCTTGCCAAACTACACCCATCACTGCCTGCAAACATTTTGATCTTTATCTCTTTTCCGTGTAATTTGGGGGAGGAAGATGATCTTTATCTCTTTTCCGTGTGGTTTGGGGGAGGAAGATGAATGAAGCTTAAAATAGGCAGGAAATGATTTTTGGGATTGAATAGGGTCTTAAATAATGTAGCGTACGTGTGCAAAGTTATAATTGGTACTATGTAACCATTAATCATAAATTCACGCCCACTTTAATTTGATTCAATGGATGCCTTGTGTGCGTGAGACCTACATCCCCACTAACTCTTGTCGAACTATCTAAGCACAATATATGATGATGATACATTTGTACCTGCAGCCGCATAACAATAAATAATTCATATTTGGATTTCATATAATCATCAAGCGGATTTGTTTCAAAACTAAAAAGATTTTACATTTTATCATCTTATCCACTTATCTTCTCTCCATCGATTTGGGAAGTCTCACTCCATCCTCTTCGATATCTGAAAAGAGGATAATTTTTTTCTTAAAACAAAATAGCAAAAAGGTATATATATTGAACGGGAATGAAAAGGATAAAGGAAACGGGGATGAAGGAATGGGAATAGTAATAGTAATGATTAATTTGTTTAGATAGAAATACAATAACAACATAAATTATTGGAAATGAGAAAAAAAAAACAATTGAGTTGTGATAAAATTTTATACCCTTAATATAAAAAGTTAATTTATTTATTTATAAAATATTTTAAATATCATTAACTAATTTAAGTATTATGATTAATTTTTTAAATTAAATAAATCATTATAATTAACCATTTAATTAAATAAATTTATTTATTTTTGATATATTTAAAAAATAATTACTCATTTCATTAATTATAATTAAATATAAATACCTTAATTTACTCATTTTTAATTTAATTATTATAATTATTTATTTAAACCAAATATCTCAATATTTAATCATTTTTTAATTAAATAAATATCTCAATTTAATCATTTATTAATTATTATTTAATAAATATAACTTTATCTAATCATTTTATTATTTATAAAATATAATGATTTGGGATGAAGGTGAGAGGGATGAAAATCCATATATTTTAAAGGATAAAATATTTATTTTATCAAGAGGGAATGACCATTAATAACCATATATTACTCTAGTGAGGAGAATCTAAACAAGGGTATTGATTAAAATCAGTAATTATTGTATCTCAGGGAGAATGATTGCTGTAATCCAAACGAGTTGTAAAAATTTCAAGATTTTAAAAAATTATTGTAAGAACTCTATGGTTATATGTAGGCTTTCCCAATAATTAATTGACGATAGAAATAAGAATGTACGAGGACCTGAGAAGATCATGATTCCTATTCAGACTTTCAGAGGATTCCTGTACTGGAATCCATCCAATGGGAAAGCCTGCCTGCCCACCATCCCATTTCTCACTTTTCCGTGGACGGCTATCTAGAGCAAGCAAGACTTGTTAACCTAACCCACTCATTCTATCACTAGTTCACTACCATGATGATTATTAGAAATTTGGCATCCATGGCTTCCTAAACAAATTCATGTCAAACGTGTCATGTTGCACCGGTGGGCCGTGGGCTGCCTAAACACACCGCAATGTAAAACGTGTTGTGTCGGACCAATGGGTCATGGCCCGATACTATTTGCCGGCACGGCCTAATACTGTTTGTGCTCATGTGCGGGCAGGGGCATGGCTCCTTACCCTGCTGGGCAAACATGGCCTGCAAATCTGAGTGCACGGCATGGCTCCTTTGCGCACTAAATTTAATAGAATTGAAATAATCCTAAATATCCCAAATAATTTTTCATAAAAAAATCACAAAAATTCAGAAAAAAATAAAAGAAATACATAAAAGGACAGAAATTCCAGAAAATTAAAAAAAAAATGTCAACAAGTTCCAATAATCCCCCCACCCCCCTCTAAAAATCTTTAAAAAACTCAGAAAATGAGAAAAACTTACAAAAAATATCAAGAAAACCCTGAAATTAAAAAATAATAATAAATAAACTCTTCCAGTAACATAATAAAATATCCATAAAACATTTCAAAAACCCTAAAAAAATAGAAAACTTCTGAAATAAATATGAAAAATCCCTAAGGGCCTATTTGGTGCTTTGCAGGGAAAGTCTTTTCTTGGAAAATAACAATAAATGTTTGGTATGTCCAATTAAAATTGTAATTGAAATAAATGTAAAGTTAATTCCTCCATTTGGTATCAATAGGCTTTCCATGCAAAATAATGTTTATTCTCAATTTTACATTTTATTACTCTAGTTAGTAAAATTGAGTTTTATATAACTCAAAATGATTGATTTTCTAAATGCATTTTAATTTTCTAATTGTCTTTTGATAGGAGTTGAATCATTGTATTTTTGCAGATCACATAATAAATGCTTCTCTCTTGTCGAACCCTAAACAATAATATGTGTATGAAGAAAAAGCTTATGAGTTGCTCAACTCATTATCTACCAACAAAAGAAAGGCTACAAATTAAATGATAAAGATTTGACTGTTGAGTTAACATTAGGGAGCTTATTCAAATGTTATAATAACAATAAAGTAACACCTTAAATAAATAATAGTCACAAGAAAAATAGTCCAAACTCAAAAGTAAAACAAAGTCTAAACAATCACTTTTCAAAAGTCCACAAATAAAACTTGCCCATATTACAAAGCAAAAAACCAAAAACTAACTGAACTACTATATGAACGGGGAGCGTTGATGTTTCTCAAAATGAAGAAAATGGGTTTAGGGTTTTCAAAAATAAGACATGATATGAGAGGAAATTTTTATTTTACAAATCGATAGAATTGAAATTTTACATCTCCTAAACTTTCACACTCATGATGAAATCCTTTTCACACCCCCACCCCTGTGAATCACTTTCCATGGTCATAGGGAAAATAATTAGAAGACCATTACTTTCCATAACGCATTTTTATACCAAACGTGTGAAAATGTTTCACGAACCGAACTTTCCCTGAAAAGTTGTTACTTTCCCACATACCAAACGGCCCCTGAATTCAAAACAAAATTCAAAATAAATTCTGAATTCCCAAAAAAAGCCTAAAAAAAGAAAAATTAGAAAAAATTTGTAAAAGTCTAGAAAATCCCAAAAAAATTGGATTAAGCACTGCTTAAAGAATTGGATTAAGCACTGCTCAAAGAACAATGACAACAAATTCGGCAACAGCTGCTGCAACACTGAAAAGGAGTTCCTCAAAAAATCATGGAATAGCCAATGGTCAAAGCTATAACAAGTCTGAAGTCACACCTGTGATTGTTCCCAAAGCTTGACTTTAGATCTGAAGTAGCCACTGATACTAAAAAAGACACTGGAGGGCGAGTTTCAGTATATAATGTTCAGTCGAAACTAACAGATTTTTGAAAGTCATCTAATACTCGAGATGATTTCTTTAGAGAAGATGTTTCTATTCCATCTGTTTCAATTGGCAATAAAAAAACTAAAGTTGGCAGTCAAGATTTCATTTCTACTGGAAATGTGGGAAATCAACCAGTCTCTTATACTGACAGAAATTTGGTTGATGTTGGATGTGTTAGAGAAGGGAATCTACTGATGGAGCAAAGTCCTAGCTACCGCCATGAGAATTGTATGTTTACTGTCTTAGAAACTCAATACAAAAGCCCAAGTATAATGCATATTTCAATAATAACTAATGATTTTGAAGTTATCTGTCTGGTGCATTCAATACTGAAGAATATGCCACCTTTATTCATATCATTACGATCTAGTTTCTTTCTGATCGTGTTTCAATTAGTTCTCTCAGCTCATCTTGTTGTTAATGATGGAGAAAGCTGTCTTTTATTCTGATTTATGCTTGCATTAGTGTCCAACACTTCCTATTCATGTAGATATCAATCTTAGTAATTTAATTCATTGAAACACTAGTATGTATATATGCATGCTTCATAGTTGAAACATTAGTGAAACCTTTGTTTATGCAACCACTTTTAAGGTATCTTAGTTTAAGAAACGAGTGCCAATTATATATTATCCTTTTTGTTGTCTGTTTTAGTTGATGTTAGAGTGCACAAGCCTAGAAATATGAATTCTTTGGAGGTTTCAAGAGGAGGTATGTTCCTGCTTCCTATCAAATGATCTTTCTGGTCCTCTGGAAGTAGTATTGTGAGTTTTTGCATTTTGTTCAGGAAGAGCTCGTGCAGTTGTTGCAAGTTGGGAAACTGGAGAAAACTCTCCAAGCTATGAACGCCCAACTCCTAGCAATTCCTTGGATGCAATGGGTTCTTCCAATAACATAACATTCAGTTCGGTATGGTTCCTTTTAAACTACCTCTCTTGTGATAAATGTGATTAATCATCTTCCACTTTTGGCATCTTCTTTTATATATCTGTTATGCTAGTACATAATTCATAAAGGTTGCTGAAAATTTGTTTCACATGCAATTTTGTAGGTCTCTCAATTCTAAATTTTCCTATAATGATAATAAAAGGTGTACTTCGTTTCCTTGACTCCTGTCATTTACTGGAAGTTTGTCCAGTTAATAATGAGATTTGACTATGTGCATCTGTATGGTTGTGCTATCCATGGGGAGCTTAAACTGATGAAAATTTGAAGCGTATATAAATAAAAACTATTCTTTCATCATTATTTTCTAGAAGCTTAATACCTTAAATTGTGGACTCCTAATATTCTGCTTTCTACAGTTTGTTATCTGCCAAATCTTTCAAAGGCTATCATGCAATAGACAAGAGCGACTCTAAAGCACTGAGAGCGACTCTGAAGCATGAACCCCTGCCCTTACCCCCCATTTTCCCAGCCTCTGCCCCACTTGCGATGGCGAGTGGGGGAGGGATGGGAGCTTGAGCCCCATCCCCGCCTGCTAAGCCTGAGAGATCCTGGTCCAGAGTTGTCTCTGGAGAACAGAAAGCAAGAGTCTTTGGAAATTAAACCATCAACACCCGTGAACACTTTGAGAGACTGAAGAAGCTGCAGCACCGGCGCTACAGCACCGGCGCTACAAATCGGATGGAGATTTTCGTATGCACGTTCACGATCGAATGCAAACGGTTTTATATGGAAAATTCCTAGGAAAGGCTCTTCCCCTTGATCAAGTCAGGGCAGCCCTGCTGAACCTTTGGGGTGACTTCTGAAGCTTCACGATCTCTGACCTACCAAATGGGTTCTACTAAATCCGCTGTGACTCTATAGAGATCGTTAGGAAGGCGATGTGGGAAGGACCATGAACCATCAATGGCATGGTCCTTTAGCTCATGCGCTGGCGCGAAAATTTCTAGGCTGCCTTTGAGAAATTGGAGACAGCCGTCATCTGGATACAATTGTACCACCTGCCCATGGAGTTTTGGGAGATGGATCAATTGGAAAATCTCGGATCAATGCTTGGATAGGTGCTAAAAATCGACCCCCATTCTCTAAATGTGGACTCTTCTTCGGAGGATGTAGGTCGCGCAAAGTATGCACGACTGTGTGTGGAGCTGGACTTATCTAAGCCACTGGAGATGGGTATATGGGTCGGAGAAGAAGATGAAGAGACGTTGGTTGCAACCCTTTATGAGAAAATTCCTTCTTTTTGCTTCCGATGCGGTCGGATTGGGCACATTGTTAGCATGTGTGATAAGATCCCCTGCAATCCAGAAGCAACTGGAGCAGGCCAGTCGAGGCCGGAAGGGATGGTGGTGGAAACACAATCCGATCAGGCTGCTATGCTGGAACAAGAAGCACCTGGGAAGCAAGTCAACGATGATCAGGGACAGCTTCCTAATGAAAAACCTGATGAAATCTAGCGAACTTTCATAAGAGCTGGCTATCGTCGTGGACGCGGTCGCGGCCATGGCCCCGTCTCAACCCCTCTCCGGAGTGAAGAGTCAACAACGGCAAATAGAAGCCAGCCTAGTCAACCCAACAATTGGCAAATGGGTTAAACAGGAAATGGTAGACTGACAGGTGGCGATCGTGGTGGGTTTACTACATACCAATCTCAAGGTACATCAAGTGGTCACACTAAAGAGTCACCCATGATAGAAGAATGGCCTCTCATACCCCAGCCAAATCGGGAAACCCTAAAACAAATGACTGGAAAGAAGCCCGCTGCAGAGGCGAGCATATCTAGGCATCCTACCATTGGAGTATCATCCGCAGCGATGGCCATTAGCAAATTACCGATGCAACCCCTTCCACCTCCTTTAGAGGCAACACATGAGGGCAACGTCAGCGAGAATCCAGGTCTTATCACATCAGTGGAGTTGGATAGACGCTCGTAAATCCAGGAAGAGGTATCTACTTCGAATCATGCCCCTCAGCAAACCTCTCATTCTAAGCTGATGGACAAGATAGAGAAAGTTATCAAGCAAAGGATTCAACAGCTGGCTAATGATCACACCATGAAGGAAGTTAATACTGAGGAAAATAGCAGTGACACAATATTTGATGATGACATGCCCTTGGCGCAAGTCCAGAATGATGCTAAACTAGAAGCCCTGGCAAGAAGGGGCAAGCTCAAAGCAAATGTATGCCCGAAGAAGGGTCGCATGGGCAATCCTGCCGACAAAGACTAAATCCTCCCATCTCTGAGGAGTTTCCTAACCTATCAACCTATCTTTGATTTGTTTTTTTATATGAACTCTCGCAAAGTAATTTGTTGGAATTGTAGGGGATCTTCAAATTCTAAGACCATCAGTCGTATTAAATCAATTATGAGGAAGGATCAACCAGATTTCGTATGCCTGGTGGAAACCAGAGCTGATACAAATCGTGCAATAAATTTCTGCAAGAACTTCTCCAAAGGATGGCAATGGGCGGCCATTCCAGCCTTGGGAATGTCGGGAGGAATTGTCACCCTCTGGAAACAGAGGGTAGGTATGGTGACTCCCATTACAATATCCAGATTTTCATTGCATTTGATTGTCTCTTCAGAAAAACCTAAAGAATGGATTTTCTTTGTGATATATAATTTGCAGAACATTCAATTTCAAAAAACACTTTGGTTAGAACTAAGAGTTTTTTCAAAGCTTAGCCTTCCTTGGATTCTATTGGGTGACTTCAATGCTATACTCAATCCCACTGAACACAAGGGAGGCAATTTTGACTATTATTCGGCAAAAGCCAAACTTTTCAATGATTTTGTTTATGAAAATCATCTTTTTGATTTGGGTTTTATTGGGACACCCTTTACATGGTGCAATAATCAACTTGGTCTAGCCAAGAGATGGGCAAGACTAGACCGTGTCTTGGCCAACAATGAATGTCTGACAAATTTTGACTCTTACTTCAATAGACACCTTCCCAGGACACCATCTGATCACTCTCCCATGTTGGTAACTGCAAAATTTTTAGCAAACCATAAAAATAGAGTTTTTAGATTTGAGAACTTTTGGTTTGAATATGAACTCTGTCACTTAAATGTTTGTAAGGCTTGGAATAGTAAAATTGGTGCCTCTCCCATGCATGCATTCAACCACTTTATCTCCAAAACCAGATCATACCTTTGTAAATGGAAAGCAAATGATCTATCAAACTTAGATAAAGACATTACTAAAGTGGAAAAGGAAATTACCTTTCTAGAACAATTGGAAGCAAACCTTGATTACTCTGACCTAACTAGTGTAGCTCTTAGCGGCCTATACAACAAACATGCTGCCCTACTTAGATAAAACACTATAAAATGGGCACAGAGAGGAAGACTAATGTGGCTAAAACATAGTGATTACAACTCAAACTTCTTTCATAAACAAGCCAAAATCGGGGGTCATAGGAACAAAGTATCTGCAATTAAGAATGACTAGGGGATTATGTTATCTGACCAGGCATCTATTGGCCAGGCTTTCTCTGAATTCTATGTTAACATGTGGAAGTCAAGAAATGACACTTCACTAGAGGACCTGACTCTAAGCTTACCAAACGATCTACCCAGTTTGATTGAATTGGATAGAGAATCCCTCATACAACCTGTCTCAATGGCTGAAATATATCAAACACTTAAAAGTATGCCCAAAGGCAAGAGACCTGGACCCGATGGATTTAATGTGGAATTCTATCTATACTATTGGGAGTTAATTAAGGAACCTCTTTATCTTGCTATCAAACAATTTTTTCTTACAGCCTATCTCCCTCTTATATGGAACAAAACATATTTGGCTTTAATTCCAAAAAAGGATATACCAAATAGAGTGCAAGATTTTAGACCCATATCTCTTTGCAATGTGTCGTATAAAATACTATCCAAGCTACTTTCCAACAGATTGAAAGGGGTTATTAGCAGCCTTATTAGCCCTGAACAATCTGGTTTCTTAAAAGGGAGATCAACTTTTGATAACATTCTAGCTGCCCAAGAAATTGCACACTCTCTAGAGTATGACTCCAAGTCCCTTCCTAGGATGATACTCAAGTTAGATATTGAAAAGGCTTATGATGCCTTGGAATGGAATGCCATCCTTGCCATTCTTCAATCTATGAATTTCCCTCAAATTTGGATTTCATGGATAAAAGCGTGTATCACTTCCTCTACTTTTTCATTTTTGGTCAATGGTCAACCAACAGAATAGGTAAACAGCTCCAGGGACATTCGACAAGGGGATCTCATTTCTCCTTACCTTTTCCTTTTAGTTTCACAAAATCTTATTGCCATTCTGAATCATGCTATGCATCAAAACTTTATACCTGGGTTTGACAGTAGGCTTGATTGCAATTTCAACCACTTGCTCTTTGCTGATGATGCTCTTATTGTCACTAGAGCAAGCAAATCAGTGGCTAGAAACTGCAGGACATGCCTAGATATCTATCACAAATTGACTGGTCAGAGGGTAAACCTACAAAAATCCACTATACACTTCCCTTCTTGGTTTAATAGGATAGTCAAAACCTCCATTGTTAACATCATTGGGATGCAAGTTGGCTCTTTTCCTTTCAAATATCTGGGAGCTATGATTTCTCCTAAAAGAAGTCCAGTGAGTCAATGGCAGACTTTAATTAACAGAACCAATAGCAGCCTTCAATCATGGTGTCCTTCATCCATCTTCTTGGCTGGTAGAACCATCCTGGTCAATACTTCACTGATGTCTATCCCCATATACTCTATGTCTTGTTACCCTATCCCTGAAACTATAGTGGACCAAATATCCAAATTAGCTAGGAAATTTCTATGGGGGAGTGGTATTGCAAGAGGCTCCTTTCATAGCATGAATTGGGCAACTACTACACTTGACAAATCTGAGGGAGGGCTGGGGATTAGAAACCTCAAAAATGCCAAAATTGCACTCTTGGTCAAAAATATTTTTTCCTTTCTAAACAATGATAACAAGTTTTGGGTCAAAATTGCTACCCTCAAATATGGAAGATTAAATCCTTGGAAAAAGCCTACCCTATCTCAGTCTTCATGGTTTTTCAGAAAGTTAAGCAACACAGCATTCTCTATTAGAAGCAATCTCTTTATTGGTGAATGCAATTTTTCCACTACAAGCTTTCTAAATGATCCTTGGCTATTTGATGTACCACTTGCTCTCAAGCCCACACCCATTAACATGCATGTACCCATAGAAACATTAACCATTTCTGATTTCTTAGTAGAACAGAGGCTGAATTTCTATGAAGTTATAAACTACTTTGGGCATATATTGGATTGGAATAAGTTGCATAGAAAATGTTTTATGGATGACAATTACAATCAGTGGGCCTGGTCACCTTCTAGGTCCACTATAAACATTGTCAGAGAGGTGTATGGTTCCTTGAACCAAAATTTAACATTTGAAGATGAAAAGTTGAGAGGTTGGCATTTAATTTGGAGGTTATCAGTGGCACCTAGGGTTAAAATTTTCATATGGAGACTAATGCATGCCAGGCTCCCCACATATGCAATGTTATATTCAGTGGGTATAGGCCCACAGACACCTTGTCCCTTCTGTGGCCTAACAGATGAAACTATAAGTCATTTAATGCAGAGTTGCAGGGTAGCAAAGCAGTGTTGGCAAGCTGTATCCTTATATACAAGGCTGAGCATAACATGTTGGAGAATCTCTTAACTGGCGCAAATGGTAGCAAGGATGTAAACCAAAAATTTAATAAAGCTCTAATAGCCACATGTGCGTGGAGTTTGTGGAATGCTAGATACGAACTCATCTTCAATAGCAAAAAGCTTCAACCCACACAAATATTTGACCAGGCTGTATCTGTTACAAATAACCATTTTTGGAAAATCAAGGGGCAAATCAAGGAGTTTCTAAATAATTCTGTTTATAATCATCATATAACAGTTATGTGTGATGCATCATGGGTTGATGAGTGCTCTCCATGTGGTATAGGATTTATTATCATCAAAGGACAGCGCATAGTTCTGCTAGTAGGATGCACAAACACTATTGCAGAGGCAGAGTCAAGCCTTCAAGCTGAAGTCCAAGCCATCATCACTGCAATTGAACAATGCAAAGTAAGGAATATGAAGCTTGATAAAATCAACTCTGACTGCATACAAGCTCTCCAGATGATCAGAAGTGAAGCAGATTCCAACAGAGGGAGTGAACACAATTTCAGATACAACATTAACCAGTTTCTGTTGAAGATACCCTACATTGAGCTGGAGTATTGCCCGAGAGATCTAAATTTCCTAGCGGATGCGCTTGCCGGACATACGAGGATCAATCCTGGCCTCTCTCTATTCCACAAAGGGGCTGACAGGCCCAGATGGATTGAAGAGCTTATCCATGCAGCTCGGTTGCAATTCTAAAAAACTTTCTTTTTGTCTGTATTTTTACTGTTTGTTAACCAGCTTGTCGTAGCTCTCCCCTATCAAAAAAAAAATCTAAAATTTTCCTTATTTTTACTCTACTGCAAGCTTATCCTTTCATATAAATTTCAACAGAGAGGTCGTACAGTGTCTACTCAAAAGGAAACAGTATCTGCTAGTGATAAGGATGCTATTGCTGATTTAACAAAACAACATGAGCAATTCATAAATGCAGCAGTCTCGCTTGACAAAATTACAGGTAATTCTGCCTATTGAATTTGCCACAAAACTCAATAAGGTTTAAAAGAAGGGAAAGGAGACTGAAAAAAATGAACTGCAAATCTTCATCCCAAAAATTTGGCGCAGACCACTCTTTTCACCTTTATCACCATACATCTAACAATAACTTGTAAGAATATGTATAACGAATCACTTCTCTAAGAAAACTTCAAATTCGTTACTAATCCATGCTCATACCTCCATGAACATGCTTCATTCTCATTAAAACATTCAAACATTCCATAATGCCCAAAATCAACAAGCATATAAACATTCAGAGATCTAGTTTCATCTCTTCAATCACCAAAATTTAAGAAACAAGATAAGCTGTTGAATAACAAAATACTAAACTCGGATGAGCTCCGGTACTGCACCAGATTCGCGGCCTCGCTTCTTCTCCACTGGAGAGTCAGGTCTCAGATTCGACTTCTTCGATAACCCTAGCTGCAGCGCCCCCTTTTCTTTTATATCTCTGTTGGTCTGTCCGAATGAATCCTGTGAGCCGTTGATTCTCCCTTCGAGCCCTCTTACTTATACGCCGCATGCCCAGGTTCTCTTCATCCATAATCTCTTTCTTTGACTGGTCTTCAGTTCCCATATGGATAATATGGTCATCGTTTCCCTCCTGCCTGGTTGACCCTCCTGTATTCATAACAATACCCCCTCCATTATGGAGGAGCTTGCCCTCAAGGTCCGAGAGATCATATTGTTGCTTCAGCTGCTGTAAATCTTCCCATGTGTTCTCTGACCCAGAGAGACCTGCTTATTGAACTAAGACCTGTGTAGTCAGCCTCCCGTATTTAAATATCTGACGTTCTCGCAGGAGAGACTTAGATTGTATCAAAGGTCCCAAAACTCCAGTAGTAGCTGGTAATGCCAATGCCTTGGTTAGTTGTTCTCCATAAAATGGTTTCAACAACGACATATGAAACACCGCATGAATTCTCACTTCAGGAGGCAACTGTAGCCTATAAGCCACTTCTCCAATTCGCTGGACAACTGGGAAGGGTCCATAATAGCGCATAGAGAGCTTCTACAGATGTCTGTGGCGCATAGATAGTTGACGATATGGTTGTAATTTGACCAACACCAGTCGCCTACAGTAAATTCCACATCTCTGCTTTTTAAGTCTGCAAGTCTTTTCATCCTCTCCTGGGCTTTGTGTAATTGTTGTTTCAATTGTTTCAAGGTTTGATTGCGGAGTTGGAGCAGATCCGCAACTTCTGGAGGATCATCATCGTCTGCATAATAAGGAACCAAACTAGGGGGTTCACAGCCATACACAATTTCATAAGGAGTCCTCTCCGTGCTACTATGTCTAGATGTATTATACCACAGCTCTGCCCAGGGAAGTAATTCAACCCATTTCTGGGGATTATCAATGGTAAAGCACCGCAAATACATCTCTAAACAACGATTTAATGCTTCTGTTTGCCCATCCGATTGTGGATGGTAGGCTGAAGACAGTGCTAGTGTTGTACCCATCTTGGTGAAGAGGTGTTGCCAAAAGGAGCTTGTAAAAGTCTTATCCCGATCAGATACAATTGATTTAGGTATTCCATGCAGCTTGACCACTTGAGAAATGAAGACATCTGCCACTGAATTGCTGGAGAAATCTGAGCGTAGGGCTAGAAAATGGCCATATTTGGATAAATAGTCGACTACAACCATAATCACTGAATATCGACAATGGCAAACCTGTAATGAAGTCCATGGATATGTCTTCCCACATCTTCAATGGAATAGGTAAAGGTTGTAGGAGTCCCCCTGGCTTACCATGCACCTCTTTCGCTTTCTGGCATATCTCACAAGCTTTGACATAGCGGGCCACGTCTCTTCTCATGCCCTCCCAATAAAAGTGACGGGCCAGCCTAGCAAATGTACGTAAAGCTCCAGCATGACCCCCAAGTAGCGTTGCATGGTATTCGTGCAGCAACTGCTCTCTGAAATGTGGATTCCCAGTTGCTACCATTCATCCTCTATACCATAAAACATTTTGTTTCATTTGAAAATCTCCTTGACTCAGAGGTTCTTTCTGTATGTTTTGTATGATTTGTTGGCAATCTGGATCCTGACCTTGTAAGTGTTGTAATTGTGCTCCCAGATCTGTATGTCTTCTCGACCAAGCTAATTGGAAGTAGCGGGATAGAGCGTCCGCAGCTGCATTCTCTTTCCCTGGCCTGAATTCAACACTGAAGTCATATCCCAGGAGTTTGATGACCCACTTTTGTTGTTCCGGGGTGTGAATGGATTGTTGATTCAAGTGTTGGAGGGCCTGCTGATCTATTTTGATAATGAAATGGTTGACAAGAAGATAATGACGGAATTTGGCCACGGCTTCAGTGATTGCGAAGAACTCTCTGGTGTAGGCCAATTGTTGTTTCATTCTGGGATTTAGTTTTCTGGAGAAGTAAGCTATGGGTCTATTCTCCTGACTGAGTATAGCTCCTATACCCTCCCCTGACGCGTCCGTCTCTAATACAAATGGTTTAGAGAAGTCCGGCAATCTTAGCACTGGAGCTGTGGTTATGGCTAGCTTCAGCTTATCAAAAGTTAGTTGAGTTTCTTCATTCCAGGTGAACCCATCCTTCTTTAGCAATTCTGTAAGTGGGTAGGCTATGGTAGCATATTGCTGGATAAAACGCCTATAATACCCACTCAGACCCAGAAAACCTCTTAGCTTCTTAAGAGTGTTGAGCGGAGGCCACTGCACTATTGCTTCAACTTTTTTCATATCCATTTCAACCCCTCTACTGGACATAATGTGACCCAGATATTCCACTTGTGACAACCCAAAGCCGCATTTGGACAACTTGGCAAAGAGACTGTTCTATTGTTGTAACACCCTATCCCGACACAGGGACAGAATGTCACACAAGCTAGGCCGGGAGTGCACCCAGCCCATAAGTTGTGTAATGTAAACCTTTGACAATAATAAATAAACTAAATGACATAATTAAATATCAAAGTATTTGAAGTCTTATACAAACTTTACAACTCTTGCGGAAGCGTTCTAAAATTCTATACATTAAATAAAGACAAGCTATTCTCTTCTCCTAAGTTAGAGCCATCTACAGGTGCACTCAATCTCGTCTACCTGCACATTTCACTTGAGTGAGAATCACTATACAAGGTACATCGATAATATCACATAAAATAGTATCGAATAATGCTAATCAATTCATATGCATTATCTCTGTCAATAACATGCTAAAAGCACATGAAACTCGGATAAATCCAAAACATGAAAACCTCGATGTTAACACATGGGTATATACATGTTCTTACAATTATTTTAGCAATGTAATCATTACCCTAGCCTCCAGGTGTGTCAACTCACCATTTTGGCATTCGGGTTTAATAACATAACAATTTAATAAGAAATCATAATTTCAATGCATGCCAAGAAATCTGGTCTCTACGGACTGTGCTCCCACAAAACCGTAAGTATAATCTGGAACTGGTCTCCAGGAATTATGCTCCCACAGAATCGTAGGTCTAACTTAGTAAACCGGTCTCTACGAACTGTGCTCCCACAGAATCGTAGGTCTGATCTGGAAAATCGGTCTCCATGAACTGTGCTCCCATAGAATCGTAGGTCTGATCTAGTAAACCGGTCTCCACGAACTGTGCTCCCACAGAATCGTAGGTCTAATTTAGTAAACCGATCTCTACGAACTGTGCTCCCACAGAATCGTAGGTCTGATCTGGTAAACCGATCTCTACGAGCTGTGCTCCCACAGAACGTAGGTCAGATCTGGTAGCCTTCTCTACGAACTGTGCTCCCACAGAATCGTAAGACTAATCTGGTGGCCTGTCCTATCTCAAAGCCCAGGTATGATACCAGACAAGTCCCGGGCGGAACGTATCTCTGTCCCCAGCAACCCTCTGGTATAAACCTGCTTATCTTAACTAATGTGCATGTTTGTCAATAATTGAAATATCTCTTTGTCTTGTTTATATTCTCATTCTTCAATTCCTCTATTCACATATATTTCATTTACAATACACGTAATAAATAATGAAGACACTCGTAATATGATCATAATATCAACCAGTAACATTGCACAAACTTTGATATAAATCTCATAAAAAAATTCAGATAAACAAACCCGACGATCAAATCCGATCATAAAAACCATAACAATGTATAGTGAAATCACTCACCTTAGGTCCTTGCAAGCTTAAGTGTGACTAGGTCCACCCGACGCTCTCGGGACGTCCTTTCCTCTTCCTAGTATTTATATTACAAACAATAGTAAATTCTAAAACCATGCTCATATAAAATTACTTCTAAATCTAGGCAATGTAGTCCTAACTAGAATGCAGGAATTTCTATCATTTATGCGCGCTCTGACCGTTTTGTCCATAAATTTCATTATAGACATCGTATTTCTCCAATTTAGGGCTTGTTAGAAAGATCACTTCAAGATCTTTCCATTGATATATAACTCACTCTGAACGGAGTAGTATGGAGGGTGCATCTGTCCCTCGAAGGGGACAACAATCTGCAGGCCTGGGTATACATACCTCTAGTATGAGGCATTAACTCCTATGAATAAATATAAACTTGGGCAGCCCCCATACTTAGCTAAATCATGCCGATTGTTTCTAGCATACCACTTAGATACTAATGAAGAGGATCGAAGCATGAAAACTACTATTTAAAACTCTAAAGGCTCCTTGATTTCATTGAGACATTCTTTTGAATACATGATGTGTGATTCTTCAAACATTCCAAGATCTACCCTATGACAGCCATAAAATCCTTGAATTTACATTCAAATATATTGGAGATTATTACACCCATGTTTCATGCAATTATAGCCTTAGAGCATTAATTCCATATCCAATAATCTCTTAGAGACATTTCTACAAACATCTTACAGGCATGAACATACTTAGCTTGATTTTACAACAACTCAATATGGAAACTCTGAACTTTACATTCTTCAAGCTTCGTCATACACTAAAGTCTCCCAAGATCAAGATTTCAATTAAATAAACACATACGACCAGCATACAATACTAGATACTACAACCCAAAATATGAAAATGCAGAAATCTGTTTGTCCTGCGCAGTTGGAAATAATTGGTCATAACTTCTAAACCGTAAATCAGAATTCTTCCATCCAAGTCTATAGAAAGATGCTTTCGAGACCTTTCCATCGGCATATTACACGACCCGAACGGAGTAGCCTACAGTACCCAGCTGTCCCTCGAAGGGGACAACAATTGCAAGCCTGGTATAAATTCACATGTATAACACCATGGATCTCTAATAAAATTCGGGCAGAATCTCCTTTGTATCTAAGGGATAACCCTCTCTACAAACAAGCATCGTAATCAACACATACAACATACACCCATTGCTTTCACTTGAGCATTAACACAAACACTCTGAAGGCATGAGCTTACAAAACAAGACTCTATAATCGGACAACATGGAATTTCTGACATTCTACAACCTTTACAATTTATCATACATTCAAAATAATTCCAACCAGTTTTATGACCCCTTTCACTCATCACAACAGCACCTATATTCAATTTCCTACTTATCAACAAGATGATCATAATCATGGCTAAGAAGCTCACTGGAACCTCGTGAGTGTTCGCCGGAGCTCCACCCACTGCCCTCTAATCGCCACAGGGAAGAATAGGTGTGACTCGATCGCGGGTTGTTCTCCAAGGCCGGTTTGGTCGTTGTTCTCAACTGAAGGACTCCTCGTCGGAGGTTGGGCTCAGCTCGCGACCATGGCTCGTGAGAAAAGAAGAAGATGACTCGCCGGCGGAATTTACGGATCGAACGAACAATAGGAACTAGGGCTCAGTCGTCGGCTTGCAGCGTGTGAGAGAAGGAAAGAGAGGAATAGATGATTTTCCTTTCATCTAACTTATGACAAATAGTAAAATAAAATTCTATATTACCATAGTATTTGTCACATGGGCTACTATTGACATTAAATCCATTTAATTACATCCTCACTCTCCTATAGTTGGGTTTAGCCCATTAAGCCAAAATGTTGGCCCAATCCCATTTCTTTTTAACTTTCTAAATCTTAAAAATTAACTCAATAATTTGTTATTTATTTATTTATTTATTTATTTATTATTATTATTTTTTTATCAATTGAATTCGTTTGACCAATATCATTACATTAATTGCCCATTTTTCCCTAGTTAAATGAGTTTTCTTGATTTTTAGATTTCCTCTAAAAATTGGGGCGTTACAGTTGTAGTGTTTGCAGAACTATTTCCAAGTGGTCCAGATGTGCCTCCTAGCCGCTGCTGTAGACTAAGATGTCGTCAAAAAACACCAGCACAAACCTTCTCAAGGCAAAGCTGAAGACATGGTTCATTAGTGCCTGAAACGTAGCGGGGGCATTGGACAATCCAAACGGCATTACACTCCATTGGTAATGGCCTTGATGAGTCTTGAAGGCAGTTTTGTATTTGTCTGCAGGGTGAAGTAGCACTTGATGGTAGCCCGCCTTGAGATCAAGCTTTGAAAACACCTTAGCCCCGTGTAGTTCATCCAGTAGCTCATCAACCGTGGGCATAGGGAATACGTCTTTAATTTTGATAACATTCAATGCTCTATAGTCCGTACAAAATCTCCATCTACCATCCTTTTTCTTTACTAACACAACTGAACATGAGAAAGGACTGGTGCTTGGCTCGATGAGTCCTTCTATTAACATTTGTTATACCATATTTTCTATTTCTGTCTTCTGTGCATGGGCGTACCGATATGGTTTCATCTTGACGGGTGTTGCCTTGGCCATCAGAGGAATTCTATGGACGTGTTGCCGATGAGGGGGCAGTCCCTTCGGTGACGAAAAGACCTGCTGATATTTCATTAGAAGAGATTTCAGAGAGGAAAGCGTACTCGAGGGTAATTGCGTTTCAAATTGTTGGTCTTTGGATTCAGTCTCCACACCGGATTGGTCCTGTGTTGGCTCGTCCGTGGGCTTGCCAAATAAGAGTATAGCAGTCCGCAATGGCGCTGGTGGCGTTCAACCTTGTTAGTTGGTGAAATGTGGACTCTTGGACCTTGGTTACCAGATCTCCCTTTAGTTTAATCAGGCGTCCGTCCATGAGGAACTTTATCTGTTGAGTATTGTAATCCACTAAGTGTTGACCCAATGTGGTGAGCCATGCAGCCCCAAGTATGACATCTGCACTGGCCATAGGGAGCACATATGCTAGGAAATACAATGTGTGGCCCTGTATTTGAAGAGCTACTTCTTCCACCAACCCTTCTACTTGGAGGGAGTTTCCATTGCCCACTAGTACACGATAAGGTTTAGTTGGCGTAATGGGCAAATGGAGAAACTGAGCAATCCTTGGTTGGATAAAGTTATCGTTGCTTCCACCATCGAGAAGGACGTGAACTTCTTGCTCTCTGATTCTGCCTTGGAAACGCATGGTTCCTGCTACTGACGAGCTGTTCATGGCATTAAGTGACATTTTGTGGAATTCTTCTTCCAATGCGGCAGTAGTACCCAGATCAATTACATGCTGAACGTCTTGACGCCCATCGGGATCATCATCCCATTGTAGCACTAAGAGCCTCCGATTTGGGCACCTATGGTCTTTTGAATACTTCTTGTCAGATGTGAAACATAGCCCTTTGGCCCTTCTCACTTGCATTTCATCAACTGTGATTTTCTTGTATCCAGGCCAAGAGGTTGTATTGCTCGCCGTGTTAGTCATATTTTTGGACAAATGTGTAGACTCTGGCTTGTTTCCAGCATTCCCTGTCAATGGTGCATGTATATCAGGGCTAAACAAGTGTTTAGAGGTGATCGGCTTCCCGATAGGCTCATACTTCTCCTCAAATAGTCGCTCTAGTGTCACGGCCTTAGAAATCGATTCGGGTTGCCATGGAATGATATCCCGCTGCAATTCTCTCTTCAACCCGCCTATAAAGCAGTCTAACAGAGCCGCTGGGTTGACGCCTTCCACTATGTTAGCTAGGGTGGTGAATTGCGAATAATATGCTGTGACAGAACCTTCTTGAGTCAGTCTAAACAAAGAGTATCTCAGGCCTTCATAGATAGATGGACCATATGTTGCCTCCATGGCCTGAGTAAGAGACGACCAACTGGACAGAGCACCTGATTTCTCCAACATCTGGAACCAGGGTACCACTTCTCCATCAAAGTGAATAGCCGCGATCCGCAGCTTGAACTCATCTGTTACTTTATAAAAAGCAAAATACTGTTCCGCTCGAAAGATCCATTGGAGAACATTAGTACCGTCAAATCGGGGAAAGTCTAACCTCACTCCCCTGGGGGCGTATCACCCCCAACTGATCCTTTTCCATCGGCGTCACTGGATCGGGACTAGATGATGGCACCCTTGAGTTTCTACAATTCAACTTTTGGTTGAGGTTAGTTAACATACTCTGTGGGACTTCCATGAGTTTAGACAAGCCAGTGAGTGTCTGTTCCATCACCGGAATCTTCTCCACTGATTGTTCCACAGCTTTCATTCTGTCATTTAACTCCTTCAATCTTGTGTTCTCAGCCATTGTTAACCCTCTTGAGTTCAAATCTCAATGAAAGCACTTGTAACGAATCACTTCTCTAAGAAAACTTCAAATTCGTTACTAATCCATGCTCATACCTCATTAAAACTTCAAATTCATTCTCATTAAAACATTCAAACATTCCACAATACCCAAAATCAACAAGCATATAAACATTCAGAGATCTAGTTTCATCTCTTCAATCACCAAAACATAAGAAACAAGATAAGCTGTTGAATAACAAAATACTAAACTCCGACGAGCTCCGTGCTGAACCAGATTCGTGGCCTCCCTTCTTCTCCACTGGAGAGTCAGGTCTTAGATTCGACTTCTTTGATAACCCTAGCTGCAGCGCCCCCTTTTCTTTTATATCTCTGTTGGTCTGTCCGAATGAATACTGTGAGCCTTTGATTCTCCCTTCGAGCCCTCTTACTTATGCGCTGCGTGTCAAGGTTCTCTTCATCCACAATCTCTTTCTTTGACTGGTCTTGAGTTCCCATATGGATAATATGGTCATCGTTTCCCGCCTGCCTGGTTGACCCTCTGTATTCATAACAATATGTAGTCTTGGATTATTGTGGCTACATGTGGTTCTAAAAGCTATTGTTACTTTTGGTGATTTTTTTTTAAAAGGATAATGGGAGGTACTATTAAATCATAGAGTTACTGATGTATACACAATATAAAATATTTTTAATATTTACAGCAAATGTTTATGTAAAAGCAATTTAAATATTAATATTTTTATTTTAACTAACTTTTTTGAAAGTAAATATAAGTTTCTTTATACAAATTACTTGCATACAATGTGTGAAATTGTGGTAGTCTGGTTGTAATGTAATATTACCTAAATAAGGGATGAATTTACTATACCATTCAAGTAAATAGTAAAATATAGTCTAAATCCATGTAACTTAAGTGATTAATAATATGGTTGTAGAAAAGAAAAAGGTACTAATTGAAGGTTCTTGATGGGATTCAAATAGCCATTTTCCTTGTGGTCGTATGTAAAAATCATTATTAGGATACCAGTAAAATATAATATTTTTCTCGCAAATGATATATTTAATTCATAAAATAAGATAAATTATTGTTTATATGAAATATTTTAAGTGATGAGAGGTATATTAGGTTGTTTATTTCATCAACAGGTGCTTCTAGTAAAATCAACTCAAGAGGCATCTATATTTTACTTATAAAAAAAGCTTCTTGTCGTTATTAAAGGAAGCAAAATCTGGTAACAATCAACTAAAAAGTTTACCAAACGTTCCCAAAAGTAATTCATACATAGAAAAGGTCATGGACAAAAGCTACCTGACAACAATCCAGAATGCAACCTATAGCTTATTTGTCTGCTTTACCGAATATATTTTTTTTGCTTCGCTAAGAAATTTACCAAAACTGTAACGAAGCAAAAAGAATTAAGTTATAGTATTCTGCACAATGGTTATGGCCAATCTGAATGAACCAATTGCTTAAAACTCCATCTTAACATGCTATAATTGTTCCTGAACTATTCCTTAGTATTTTGTATCCAACTAGCAGGGTATAGCCACGGAAAACAGAGACCAGAAATTCGATATTCCTTTCTTTCTCTATTTTATTTTAAATTGCAAGCATCGATGAGGAAATTCATATGAATCCGCTTGAGATCATGGCATCTTAGGCTCCAATTTCCCAAGAAAAAAGATACAAGAGGAAGGATCATTTCGTGGTGAAGAAATACCTGAATGACATTGAACAGATGTGTAATAATAACAAGTAGCATAATCTTCAAGCAATTATTGTCTTTAGGATGTATACTTATCTTAGTTGCTTATAAATATACAGTAGTAATCACAACTTGGTTTTGATAACAGCTAA
This sequence comes from Dioscorea zingiberensis, assembly GCA_026586065.1. Lineage (NCBI taxonomy): Eukaryota > Viridiplantae > Streptophyta > Magnoliopsida > Dioscoreales > Dioscoreaceae > Dioscorea > Dioscorea zingiberensis. The sequence continues at coordinate 23,588,016 of CM048826.1, forward strand.
CAGTTTCTGTGGGTAAGGGGTTTATTTCCTTAGTCGGAGAATTTATAATATTATGTATACAGTTTTAGGGAATCGTAGTCAATCTTGACATGTTAATATAAAGATGGCACTTATATCACTATGTTTAAATATTTATGGTTGTTTAACAAAAGCTCCGAGTATAGTGTTCTGTTGAAATGATGCAACAAGCTTAGTCCAACATAGCAATCTCCTGTACATTGTTTCCTTTAATGGTGATAATTAATTAGTACTATGTATTCTTTTAGCTCTCTTGTGGAATCTGCGATATAGGTCGTTATACTTTTTTCATCAAATTCTTAGTTCCATCTCCTTCCTATGTTCCTAATTGTCCTATTTACAACATTATATTTATTCGAACCTGGATTTTTCTACTTTCACCACCACCACCATATATATATATATATATATATATATATATATAAATGGATATCAACCACTTGCTATTACAACCTGATCTTTCATGACTTGCCTTACTTTATGTGATGCTTCCATTATACTTCTCTGCCATTATTTATCAATCATTTTCTATTTTTATTACCTGCAGCCTATAGCCTAAAATGCAATTTCATATAAAAATCTGTGAGTACAGGTAGTTCACCTGCTATGGGAAAGAAATGACATTAGAGGAGTAATCAATGGAATGGAGAAGATGTCTGATCATGCTGTAAGTAGCACACGGAGCTTTTTGTTGGTCAATAAGGAGCTTGTTTTTATGATCATAACCTTCAATGCAGGTTTCTACTGATGTAATAAGTGTGTTGGCGGCCAAAGTCGATATTATTACTCTGGATTTATGCACTTGTCTGCTTCCACTGCTCACAAGCCTTCTGGAGAGTAAGATGGATAGGTATGTCTAGAGCATGCTCTTTGCATATACACTTTCTTCTTTGAAATACATGTGTCACCCTTTCTTCAAAACAAACCTCAAGATAGTGTTGTTTTTGGCTTCATAGTGTTCCTGTATTTTTATTTGCATACTGGATGGATACATTTTATTTCAGATCAGTCAAGTCCATCTTTATTGTCATCTGCTTTAATCCGGATTAAGTTTTAAACAACTTGTGTTGTTTTTTTTTCTGCCTTCATGTTCTAGCAATAAAAATGTGTTTCAAGTTGGCAAAATTATATCTTTGGTCCTAATTTTTCTATGTAACAGCCTAGAATTTTGGCTACCATTTTAATTCCATATGTTTACCTACACATGACCTCTTATCTCAAACCATTTTCTCAAAGAATTAGGATAAAATGTCAAATGAAACACTTATTATTATTATTATTATTTTACCTTTTCTTTCATAGGCTGGCTCAGAAATGGTAACTTTTGACTACTTTCTATCGGATTAAACTTATTTGATAAATTATATTACCCTTGTCTTAATAGTGGCTAACTTCTATGAAAGCTGCGTTATTCTGCTGTTGTTATCTAATGGATTGGAGTTAACTCGCATGCCTATTGCTTACCATCTTGATGTCCAGGCATTTAGGGGTTTCCTTGGACATGCTGCTGAAACTTGTCAAAATCATTGGTCCTGTGATCCATCCGTTGGTGTAGACCTTCAAGCTCTTCTCTCTCTTGGACCGTAAATTTTGCTTGTCTAATTTTGATTAATTGATATCTCATTTGCATTCATGTTGTCCAGGCTCGAGCGTTGCAATCTCTGTTTTATTGAGCTGGAAAAAGTCAAGCGGTTCCTCCCTTCTCTCACAAGGTAAGGTTGAAATTGTGATTCAACCTTCCAGTTATAACCCGAATTCAACTTCAAAGCATTTAATCTGAACTTGTATTTACTTGCTATCTGCTTGTTTATAACAGAAGAGAAGGATCTATCACAAAGACTGCACAGGAGTTGAAACTTGCTTTTCAGGAAGTGCTATAAGGGACTAACATACACAAACTCATGCTAGTATTGGAAACCCTAACTTATGTATATTGAAGCTGCTTCTGTTGAAGAATGAGCATATATACACATAGTCCCACATCGGGAGATGGAGAAGAAGGAAGATGCATAAATATCATGGAGGGGTCCACACTACTAGCCAAGGCTTTTGGTGTGAGAATGTCCTTAGTGATAATGCACACATAGACCTGGTGAGCAATAAAAATGAACACTAACAGTGGGTTAGAAAAATATTTAAATTTTCAACATGGTATCAGAGCCAGAAAAGCTTAATCGTACTGATCTTGAAACCAGAATATAAAGACAAAAATAACCCTGTACAAGAGGACCAAGAAAATCCTCAAAGAAAAAAAACAGAAAAAGGCAAGCTACCGTAAGACAGCCTCTGACCTAGCAAAAAGGCAGGGCAAAGTAGCGAGAAGATAGTCTCTGACCTCAAAAAACATCAGGTAAGCTAAAGACAGCCTCTGACGTGGCAAGCCAAAGTAGCCTTTGACCTCACAAGCCGGGCCTCTAACCTGATATGAATTTGCGACCACTGCAGGTCGAAGTGCAAAAAAAAAAAGGCTCAAGCAATCAATAACAAAAAAAAGGCTCAAGCAAAAAAGCAAGAAACATGCCAATAATTGCGCTAAAGCCCAGAAAGTGGCTTGCTCAACAGCAGCCCAAGGCCTATAAAAAAAAACAGGGGGAATGTTGAAGAATGAGCATATATACACATAGTCCAACATCGGAAGATAGAGAAGAAGGAAGATGCATAAATATCATAGAGGGGTCCACACTACTAGCCAAGGCTTTTGGTGTGAGAATGCTCCTTAGTGATAATGCACACATAGACCTGGTGAGCAGTAAATATGCACAGTAACAGTGGGTTAGAAAAATATTTAAATTCTCAACAGCTTCTGAGTAATTTAGCCTATTCATGGTACTCCGTGTCATCAGCAGCGATTGATTGTTTGGTTACTACTTATTTATGTCTTGTACATGCTAACCGTGTCAATTATGCGTGACTAGTGAACTGGAGCCATGGCAAGCGAGTTGTTTCACTCCAAGACTCCCCCTGGCATGGAAACATGAAAGAAAAGCCCTGCCATTTCAACTGAGATTTACCGGGCGATTGAAATGCTAACCCTGTTTGAGAGATTTTCATGTTGTCCTTTGAAATAACTGGCTTCAAGGAACATTCAACTTCAGTAATACATACGGTTTCACTATAAATGCTGACTATGTTTTGCAGTGTGATAAAAAGTATTTTTGGCCAACATCTGTACAAGTGTTTCTTTCTGGGATTGAATTCTCAATATATATGCAAGTTTGAAAGTAATTTAATAGGGAAGGCTAAAATGAAGAAAAGGGGATGATTGAATAAGAAAAGTTCATAAAAAGCTTGAATTCATACAGGGATCTCAGGAGCTATAGATCCACAGCAAGTTCTACTGTTTACAACAATTAAAAATGCATACATAAATGGCCAAGACTAACTGAAGTTGCAGCGTACAACCTGCTAATTTATACATAAAAAGTTTGAAAATGCGTTCAGATTTCCGAAACAGTTTCAATCAGTTACATTTTTGTTCTACTTCAGGACTTGAAAAATCAGAAAGCAGGGGTGATAGGGTGACAAGGTGATCATGGTATCGGAGAAAATTTATGATATTTTATACAAATGAGCTCAAAAATGTCGTTTTCTAGGCCATGCCAAAACCTGGTACTTGTTTCTCTCCTCTATTTAAGCAGCAAAGAAGTCTGGCCGGTCCATGGCATTGTCCTGCTACTTTAGCTTGCCAATTCCGAAATATTGCTCTCCTTCTGAGATCTATTGTGTTTTTGAATCCTCTTTCTCTTAGTATTACTATCTGTTTTTTCAATCTGCATGATTATCTCATATGAGTTGACATTAGAGTGTAGTAATGCTTTACAGAAAAGAGTAACCAGATTGCAGATCACTGACCATCGCTGTTGGTATCAAAAATTATTTTTTTTTTTAAAAAAAAAAGAGGAAAGAACATAAAACAAGGGAGATGTTCATCTTAGGGCAATAAGAAACTCGAGGGACAATATACTGAAGAACAAAGACAATATGCATGGGAACAATTAAACTGGTAGATTTCCTATTTAAGTTGCCATTTTAATTTAGAAATTTGTTTTCATTCATGTTTCTGCATTCATTATATAAGTTTTTTTTTTTGTTGCCCTCTTAAATTCAAAAAGAGGTCCTAGATATTCTATCAAATTAAACCAAGTTAAACAGTTTTTACATTGTTCACATATAAACATGATTTGGTCCAGATAAACCAAAGGACAGAAAATAGAATGAGACAACAAATTTACCTGATTAACTGCACTTGAGGAGCCTTCTTTCTTTTTCTTTTTCATGCATGAGAGTGGGTTTGGGCCCTAAAAAGGAATAGTTCCATAACGCGAAAACGTGAATATTATGAACAATAAGATATCCAAGATGACTTGCAATGCATAACAACCAATTTAAAGATTCTTCAAATCATTCAGAAGACTAAAGACTGCTTAATAATCAATGACAAAATTATCCTAGTGAGGGTGCATTGGCTTATATGGCCTCCATATAAATACTGATAATTAATAGCTATAATTCCAAATGACTTGATGATATCGGGTTTCCAATGATGGCCAGTTTCAAATTTGTCACAACCTACATCAAATCAAATATTTACCTCATCTCATGTCTCCTATCACATGGTCCCATATTTTCTTGCATGTTCAATAGTAAGAGATGCTTTTATATTCTTTTCTTGTACTCGTATAATTCTGTGGGAATCGCATCCAGACCTCTAGTAACATATACTATTCAATTTGAATAATAGCAATATGAATGTTTACATAGATTAATTGAAAAAATGATACTTCTACAGACTAATAAATCACTTATATTTAAAAAATGCAAAACAACACAAAAGTTCAAGGAATTATATAAATTCCAAGAAAATTGAGTATTTCCCGATAAATAATAGCTAACCTTTGCTTTCTTTCGCTGGGACTTCAATCCATCCTTATATTTCTAATGCTTTGTCATTTGGATATCATGTCTCATAGTGGGTTTCTTCAAAGAAAGACAAAAATACCCCTGTACAAGAGGACCAAGAAAATCCTCAAAGAAAAAAAACAGAAAAAGGCAAGCTACCGTAAGACAGCCTCTGACCTAGCAAAGACAGGCAAGCTGCAGAAGATAGTCTCTGACCTCAAAAAACATCAGGTAAGCTAAAGACAGCCTCTGACGTGGCAAGCCAAAGTAGCCTTTGACCTCACAAGCCGGGCCTCTAACCTGATATGAATTTGCGACCACTACAGGTCGAAGTGCAAAAAAAAAAAAAGGCTCAAGCAATCAATAACAAAAAAAAAGGCTCAAGCAAAAAAGCAAGAAACATGCCAGTAATTGCGTTAAAGCCCAGAAAGTGGCTTGCTCAATAGCAGCCCAAGGCCTATAAAAAAAACAGGGGGAATATTGAAGAATGAGCATATATACACATAGTCCCACATCGGGAGATAGAGAAGAAGGAAGATGCATAAATATCATAGAGGGGTCCACACTACTAGCCAAGGCTTTTGGTGTGAGAATGCTCCTTAGTGATAATGCACACATAGACACAGTGAGCGATAAATATACCGCGATAGTGATTGGGTTAGAAAAATATTTAAATTCTCAACGGCTTACGAGTAATTTAGCCTATTCATGGTACTCAGGTGTCATCGGCGATTGATTGTTTGGTTACTACTTATTTATGTCTTGTACATGTTAACCGTGTCAATTATGCGTGACTAGTGAACTGGAGCCATGGCAAGCGAGTTGTTTCACTCCAAGACTCCCCCTGGCATGGAAACATGAAAGAAAAGCCCTGCCATTTCAACTGAGATTTATCGGACGATTGAAATGCTAACCCTGTTTGAGAGATTTTTATGTTGTCCTTTGAAATAACTGGTTTCAAGGAACATTCAACTTCAGTAATACATACGGTTTCACTATAAATGCTGACTATGTTTTGCAGTGTGATAAAAAGTTTTTTTGGCCATTATCTGTACAAGTGTTTCTTTATGGGATTGAATTCTCAATATATATGCAAGTTTGAAAGTAATTTAATAGGGAAGGCTAAAATGAAGAAAAGGGGATGATTGTATAAGAAAAGTTCATAAAAAGCTTGAATTCATACAGGGATCTCAAGAGCTATAGATCCACAGCAGGTTTTACTGTTTACAACAATTAAAAATGCATACATAAATGGCCAAGACTAACTGAAGTTGCAGTGTACAACCTGCTAATTTATACATAAAAAGTTTGAAAATGCGTTCAGATTTCCGAAATAGTTTCAATAAGTTACCTTTTTGTTCTACTTCAGGACTTGAAAGATCAGAAAGCAGAAGGTGATAGGGTGACAAGGTGATCATGGTATCGGAGAATATTTATGATATTTTATACAAATGAGCTTAAATATGTCATTTTGTAGGCCATGCCAAAACCTGGTACTTGTTCTCTCCTCTATTTAAGCAGCAAAGAAGTCTGGCCGGTCCATGGCATTGTCCTGCTACTTTAGCTTGCCAATTCCGAAATGTTGCTCTCCTTCTGAGATCTATTGCGTTTTCGAATCCTCTTTCTCTTGGTATTACTATCTGTTTTTTCAATCTGCATGATATTCCCATATGAGTTGACACTACAGTGTAGTAATGCTTTACAGAAAAGAGTAACCAGATTGCAGATCACTGACCATCGCTATTGGTATCAAAAATTATTATTTTTTAAATAAAAAAGAGGAACGAACATAAAACAAGGGAGATGTTCATCTTAAGGCAATAAGAAACTCGAGGGACAATATACTGAAGAACAAAGACAATATGCATGGGAACAATTAAACTGGTAGATTTCCTATTTAAGTTGCCATTTTAATTTAAAAATTTGTTTTCATTCTTGTTTCTGCATTCATTATATAATTTTTTTTTTGTTGCCCTCTTAAATTCAAAATGAGGTCCTAGATATTCTATCAAATTAAACCAAGTTAAACAGTTTTTACATTGTTCACATATAAACATGATTTGGTCCAGATAAACCAAAGGACAGAAAATAGAATGAGACAACAAATTTACCTGATTAACTGCACTTGAGGAGCCTTCTTTCTTTTTCTTTTTCATGCATGAGAGTGGGTTTGGGCCCTAAAAAGGAATAGTTCCATAACGCGAAAACGTGAATATTATGAACAATAAGATATCCAAGATGACTTGCAATGCATAACAACCAATTTAAAGATTCTTCAAATCATTCAGAAGACTAAAGACTGCTTAATAATCAATGACAAAATTATCCTAGTGAGGGTGCATTGGCTTATATGGCCTCCATATAAATACTGATAATTAATAGCTATAATTCCAAATGACTTGATGATATCGGGTTTCCAATGATGGCCAGTTTCAAATTTGTCACAACCTACATCAAATCAAATATTTACCTCATCTCATGTCTCCTATCACATGGTCCCATATTTTCTTGCATGTTCAATAGTAAGAGATGCTTTTATATTCTTTTCTTGTACTCGTATAATTCTGTGGGAATCGCATCCAGACCTCTAGTAACATATACTATTCAATTTGAATAATAGCAATATGAATGTTTACATAGATTAATTGAAAAAATGATACTTCTACAGACTAATAAATCACTTATATTTAAAAAATGCAAAACAACACAAAAGTTCAAGGAATTATATAAATTCCAAGAAAATTGAGTATTTCCCGATAAATAATAGCTAACCTTTGCTTTCTTTCGCTGGGACTTCAATCCATCCTTATATTTCTAATGCTTTGTCATTCGCATATCATGTCTCATAGTGGGTTTCTTCAAAGAAAGACAAAAATACCCCTGTACAAGAGGACCAAGAAAATCCTCAAAGAAAAAAAAAAACAGAAAAAGGCAAGCTACCGTAAGACAGCCTCTGACCAAGCAAAGACAGGCAAGCTGCATAAGATAGTCTCTGACCTCAAAAAACATCAGGCAAGCTAAAGACAGCCTTTGACGTGGCAAGCCAAAGTAGCCTCTGACCTCGCAAGCTGGGCCTCTAACCTGATATGAATTTGGGACCACTGCAGGTCGAAGTGCAAAAAAAAAAAAGGCTCAAGCAAACAATAACAAAAAAAAAGGCTAAAGCAAAAAAGCAAGAAACATGCCAGTAATTGCTCTAAAGCCCGGAAACAGGGCGAATGTTGAAGAATGAGCATATATACACATAGTCCCACATCGGGAGATAGAGAAGAAGGAAGATGCATAAATATCATAGAGGGGTCCACACTACTAGCCAAGGCTTTTGGTGTGAGGATGCTCCTTAGTGATAATGCACACGTAGACTTGGTGAGCAGTAAAAATGCACAGTAACAGTGGGTTAGAAAAATATTTAAATTTTCAACAGCTTCTGAGTAATTTAGCCTATTCACGGTACTCCGTGTCATCAGCAGCGACTGATTGTTTGGTTACTACTTGTTTATGTCTTGTACATGCTAACCGGGTCAATTATGCGTGACTAGTGAACTGGAGCCATAGCAAGCGAGTTGTTTCACTCCAAGACTCCCCCTGGCATGGAAACATGAAAGAAAAGCACTGCTATTTCAACTGAGATTTACCGGGCTATTGAAATGCTAGCCCTGTTTGAGAGATTTTCATGGTGTCCTTTGAAATAACTGTCTTCAAGGAACATTCAACTTCAGTAATACATACGGTTTCACTATAAATGCTGACTATGTTTTGTAGTGTGATAAAAAGTATTTTTGGCCAACATCTGTACTAGTGTTTCTTTCTGGGATTGAATTCTCAATATATATGCAAGTTTGAAAGTAATTTAATAGGGAAGGCAAAAATGAAGAAAAGGGGATGATTGAATAAGAAAGTTCATAAAAAGCTTGAATTCATACAGGGATCTCAGGAGCTATAGATCCACAACAGGTTCTACTGTTTACAACAATTAAAAATGCATACATAAATGGCCAAGACTAACTGAAGTTGCAGCGTACAACCTGCTAATTTATACATAAAAAGTTTGAAAATGCGTTCAGATTTCGGAAACACTTTCAATCAGTTACATTTTTGTTCTACTTCAGGACTTGAAAGATCAGAAAGCAGAAGGTGATAGGGTGACAAGGTGATCATGGTATCGGAGAAAATTTATGATATTTTGTACAAATGAGTTCAAAAATGTCGTTTTCTAGGCCATGCCAAAACCTGGTGCTTGTTTCTCTCCTCTATTTAAGAAGCAAAGAAGTCTGGCCGGTCCATGGCATTGTCCTGCTACTTTAGCTTGCCAATTCCGAAATGTTGCTCTCCTTCTGAGTTCTATTGCGTTTTTGAATCCTCTTTCACTTGGTATTACTATCTGTTTTTTCAATCTGCATGATATTCCCATATGAGTTGACACTAGAGTGTAGTAATGCTTTAAAGAAAAGAGTAACCTGATTGCAGATCACTGACCATCGCTGTTGGTATCAAAAATTATTATTATTTTTTTAAAAAAAAGGAAGAAAGAACATAAAACAAGGGAGATGTTCATCTTAGGGCAATAAGAAACTCGAGGGACAATATACTGAAGAACAAAGACAATATGCATGGGAACAATTAAACTGGTAGATTTCCTATTTAAGTTGCCATTTTAATATAGAAATTTGTTTTCAATTATGTTTCTGCATTCATTATATAAGATTACGTCGGCGAACTGAAGGTGGTTCCGAGCTATCAGAGAAGAGGGTTCTTTCTCTACGTTCCTCTCCTGGCCTTCTTCCCACAGGCGTCTTGGTATTTGGATCTTCCCACCTTATTGAAGCTACCTACCGAGGCGGGCGGAACAGTTTGGGGGGTTGGGTTCCGGGGGGTGGGTGTCGTAATGTTTGAATGACTTGATCTAGCTGCTCGAGTCGTCGTTCCATGTTTCGATATTGCTCATGGATGTTCTCCTCCTAGGGATGTTCCGGTAATATAGGTGGGTTTTCCATCACCTCTTATGTTTCGCTGGGGACGTTAACGTCGTTATTTCCTCCTCCTTGTTCCTGAATGCGGGTTGACCTTCTGGTTGTTGTTATTTTGGCTTTTTTTAAGAGTCCCCACAGAAGGCACCAAACTGTTGGTGTTGAAACCGGCTTTCCCTCGGGATCAGATCCGATTCAGATCAACGGTTGAGATTTGTATTTGATTTCGTGCGGACTCTTACAGTTGATGATGGAAAGTGATTTCGCTCTTTCGAATGACAGGAAGAAAACTGCAAGGAAGAAGAAAAACCGACTGGAGTGGGCCTTTCGCCCGGATTCAACTCTGACGGTCAAATTAGTGGAGTGAACTGGAAAGTAAGGGAGAGGGTTTCTTGGCTCAACTTTTTCTTACCTCTGGATTTCTTCATCTCCCTTCCTTATATAAGATTTCATAGGAGGTGGAAAATATCTTACCCATTGGTTGGGCAAGTGGGGGGAATTGTCTGTGCAAGTGGAATAGTTGTTTTTCAACTGGTGTCCCATCCGGCATTTAAGAGGAGTTATGACGTTTAGTCTCCTGAACCAGATCTTTTGCTAGGAATAAAGATCTGGTATGTAGTTTTATTCCCTTGTTATTAATGTTCCATACCTGCTTTTATCCTTCTGTCTAGGGAGAATGATTCTGGTCGGTTTTTGGGGTCAGCATATATGGAAGGTTGGGATGATGATAGGTGTCCGGTCCAGATTTAGCCGGGTGGACGTCAAGGATTGTGCCAAGTGGTTGTTTTGCTCTTATGTGGAATTCCCGACACGTGTCATGCCAGATATGACTATATCAATTTACATATTAGTATTTATGGTAGTAAGTTCGTGAGAAAATTTTTGAAAAGTTATGAGAAAGTAGGCCTTTGTATGTAGTTTAAATGCATGGTCATTTTATGGTTCCAATTTGATAGTACCACTTAAATGGCCATATGATAACTGTACTCGATAGAGGGGTTCATGATTTACCATCTGAAAGTGCATTTAGCGCTTGCATATGCTTCTTTTGACACTGCTACATTGTACTTGAAAACCTAAATTTAGTATGTATGAACTAGTTTTTCAGCCTAATAAAGGTCCTTTCAAATCCCATATTTGTAAGCCCTTTCGAAGCTTCTAAATAATATACTATGATAATAACACTAGCAACAAATTAGATTCTTACAAGATACATGAAACTATCACAATTCATTATTGTTTTTTAATTATACACATTTTTAACCATTTTGTTAAATTACTTTTGATACTTGTTGGAAAGTAGTTTTATAGTTGAAACATTTTTCTAACATAGGAATGTGGGGTTGGGAATGTAGAGGGGAAATAGTGGTTGTGATCAATGGTCAGCAAATATATTCTTAGTTATTTTTGAAAATCCTTAGTTATTTTTGTTTGAATCATCATGTGATTTCCCTGATTTTATAAATCTTATATGATTTTAATTGAATTTGAATTTGATTTAAATTCTTTGTCTGCTTTTGGTAGTTTTGTTTCTCTATGAACTAATTGATTTACTATAGTTATAAAGTAAGAAATGTTCTTGTCCATTTGATATGTTTTTGTTTGAATCATCATGTGATTTCCTTGATTTTATAAATCTTATACGATTTTAATTGAATTTGAATTTGATTTAAATTTTTTGTCTGCTTTTGGTAGTTTTGTTTCTCTATGAACTAATTGGTTTACTATAGCTATAAAGTAAGAAATGTTCTTGTTCATTTGATATGTAATTGTGTGCGGGTGTATCTGTGTCCATGTATTGGGTTTTTTACTTAATCCACATTGTTGAAATTCTTGAATACACGATATCTATATCCTCGTCCTAGTAATATTGATTAAAACCTAACCTTCCGTGATTTATGCCTAATCAAATAGTTCAGGTTGTGATGCAGATTTGCTAATAGGGCTACATCCTATGCATAGCTTTCAATTTTTCCTATATTTTTCAAAAAGAAAAGATTGAACATGTTGTGCTTTAGGGACTACAACTGACCCTATAAAGTAAAGGACTAATGCCGACTCTATAATATATTGGAACTCATACTATTCTTAAAACATCGCCTAACCGAAAAAATAAATTAATGCCCCTAAATTTTAAACACTCCTTTCAGTGTCATAAGTATCAACTAATGTCGTTAGAAGTGTTACACGATGTTTAATTGGGAAAGTTAGTTGTAATAGATTATCAAATCTTGTCCCCTCTAGCCTTAAAACTTCTAATGGCATTAGTTGATATCTGTAACACTGAAAGGAGGTTTAAAATTTAGAGATATTAATTTATTTTTTAGGTTAGACGATATTGTAAGAATAGTATGAGTTCCAATATGTGGTAGACCAATAATTGAAAAAAATATGGATGTACGTGCATTATGCGAAGAGTATATAGGAACAAATATACCTTTTAGTTGGCGATCGGGTGGTATTGCCTTATTTGGTTAAAAAACTATATTAATTATCGTAAAGACTGTGCTCTTTAAGGACAGAACTTGAGTTGTATATCCGGACATTATGCCTTTACTTTATAGGGTAGATTGTAGTCCTTGGAGCACCACATGTAGTCTCTCTATTCTATCTTTTGTTTTTGAAAAATAGAGGAAATTGGAAGCTATGTATGGGGTGCGGCCTTATGACATTTTAATATCAAGCTCATAGGTGAAGAAGAGTTGCACGCAAATGGTAGGCATGTTGAGACTTGTTCCGAGGCAATTGTACAAGGAACATCTCCTTGTGCAACTGATGATAGGCCTGAGGATGGGTTTCTCGGGGTTGCAATAGGTATGGATAAAACGGTTGAAGAGGTAACCGGACAAAGGAACAATATATATACTAACATCAACAACAAACATCAAGATTCCTACAAATGTCTCCTTGTGTTTCAAGTTCTTCACATTGCTTCTTGTCTTGCTTTTCTACTTGTTCACATACATACTGTTCTTTCAGTTCTTAAATAAATTACAATCTCTAATTGGTGCGTGAGAGACATGTTGAAACTTATTTGTTTGTCTCCATTTTCTTCAAATGGTAGGAATTAGCTGACCGGAAAATTGAGTGATGCGTTCGATAAGCTTCAAAAACCTTCTGAATCAGACGTTAACTTCGTGGTGCCTCTTGCGAGGATTGCATCCTTATATGATGTATTTATGCACGCATGAATATATCCTTTTATAGTTTTATTGATAAATCTAGCTGATGACTTCAGGGATCTATCAGTCATCCGCATGTCAGGTAACCTACCTTAGAGTTTTGTTTCCCTATCAAGTCTCAAAATTTTGTAAGGAGTTAACTTCTACAAGTTCTTAGTCATCTGTACAAGTTTGTTCATTTTATCTACTAGTTGTTGTATTTCTTTGTGCAGGCATTTAGAAAATAATCAGTTTACTGGGTTGATTACTAAACTATCTCTTGAGGAACTGTAAGTGTGTGTTGAATTTCTTATCATGTAAATTTTAATATATAGTAAAATAATAATTCGATTTGTAGTTTCAATATCCTATATTCAAAGATTAATCACTTGTTATACATCTACAAATCAGGGATTTTGGCAGGTATTTATGGTTCACAGTAATTCGACAAACTGTGATTTTGAGATCTTTTTTGTGTTCCACAATTTGAAAACCAATTTCGCCTGGTACTCACTAATTCTTTGTGGTGGTCTCTGAATTATTTGTTTGCCTGACATTCTCCAGCATGTACAATGTAGCCATATTTCAAGATCACGCTCAAAGTAATCACATATAAACACACATTTTACTAGCTCAAGAGGTTCTTCCAATCTTTTAACATGTTATAACCATGATTTCATTCTTTTGAGGCTTGGTATGAGGTTTTGGGGTTGATAACTTAGTGAAAATCTAATAACACTATATAGACATGTGGACTAATGGTTGCATATGTTGGAACATGACAAATTTGTAGCAAACAAATATCTATATACTGGCAGAGTGTAACACAACCTCCCTAGATATTGATGACGACCTCCCCTGCTGGCTGAGGAGCGGCAAGGGTCACTGGAGTGGCTGCTAGGGCGGCAACAACATCCCTTGCCGCCTGACCCGCCTCAACGCCAGAATTCCTTGGCGTGAACTTAAAACGAAGTTCAATATTATACCTTTCCTTGATCTTTTATAAATGCATTTGATGAAGTACAGGAGAATGCCCACCCCAAGTAAACATTATATGATCTCCAGCAAGTTTTTATTTTTTTGACAATATATAAGAGCTCCAAGAGCTAAATTAAAAACTAAAACAAACATAAAGCAGCACAGCTGACTGCCAAAACATCAAAATGTTAACCCTGCCACTCTAATCATATCCTCCAGCTACCTAGGCTTGTCTGATCCCCGGTGAAACAGTGATAACTCTGGGTTTCTCCTGCCTTGATTTGCAAGCCTATCAACAATCACATTCAGTTCTCTTGGACAAGACTTTAGTTCTATCATTGGAGCCCAGTTTATCCGCTCCTTCACTTGTGTAAGTACTCTCTTGAGAGCCCAACTGGTTTGATGGGCTTCAGCATTGATAAGATTGAGGGCCTGTATGCAGTCTGTACACAGTCTGTCTGGCCTCAGCTCTCTAGCTTGCTCTAGTACCTGATAAGCGTTCAAATGAGCATATTTACATACCATATATATACTTATTTTCATGTCAAATGCAATGATTTGTAGCCTGCCGGTACTTAAAATACTTCATATTTTGTAAACAGGGCATAAATAGGCCACCCCGACGAAAAGGAAGCATTTATCAACAAAATGAAGAACAAACGAAGATATTTTGAAGTAAACAGGGGGTGAACGGCCTTGTGAACGGCCGTTCACACCTGGGCACAAAGGCATGCACAAAGAGAGGGTGAACGGCCTTGTGAATGGTCGTTCAGCTGCCGGTTCAGAGCAAGCTGTGAGGTGAACGGGGTGATGAACGGCCGATTCACTGCCGGTTGAGCAAGCCGTGAGGTGAGCGGGGTGATGAGCGGCCAGTTGACCTGCCGGTTGAGCGGTATGGTGGTGAGCGGTGATGAAGCGAGGCAGTTCACGAGGCCGTTCATCGTAACTTTTGCAGCTTCATGGGCCCAATCAAGGGCAATGTTGTAATTTTTTAAGTGGAACCCTAATTCATGGGTATAAATAGTTAAGTATGAGGGTTTAGAGGGAGGTTGGCTGGGGAGAGGCGAGAGGAGAGATTAGGGCTTGGGGGGTCATCTCCCCCAAATCTCGAGAGTAGAGAACCCTTGGAGCTACAAGCTTGGAGGAAATGGTGTTCTCTATTAACCTTTCATTGTTTTGTAAGCTTTTCTATTTTGGGTTGAGTTCCCCTTTTATGGGGAACTAATCTATTGGTACTTGGGTATGTTGAACTTTTGGATTGAGCATTAATAGCATTGAATGTTTATGATGATTTGTTGGTACCTTCTTGAATGTCTAATGAATGTTATGTATTGATTGTAATTTCATCACTAGAAATTACTTGTGTGCAATACAAGGGTAGAGCTAGCGCCTCCTTGTATTAGGAACTTGCTTCATTAGAGAGTTTCATGAGTATACCGAGGAATCGGGTACTAGAAGGGCGAACGACTCTTTCATACGAATTCACCCCCATGATTCTTCCAATATACATAAATTATCCCTTGAGCTTCATATCAAGTCCTAGGAGACTAGTCATCCAACCACCTTGGAAGAGGGGTTGGGTGTAATTTAGGAATTATCCCTTGAGCTTTATATCAAGTCCTAGGAGACTAGTTATCCAATCACCTTGGAAGAGGGATTGGATATAGTTTAGGGACTATTGGCACAAGAAGTTCCAACTTTGATTCATAAACATCTTTGCTCATCTTTAGAATTGAAATCCAAAAGGGATACATACCCAAGTATCCTCTCTTGCCATTGATTCACCCCAATCAACTCTCAATTTTCAGTTCTTATTCGCAATCCTTTGTAGCTCTTTAGTTTTGAAAACCAAAACTCCCCCCAAATTGCCATTTAGACTAGGTTATTAAAGCTTGGTTTACACTTAGCAATCTCTATTCCCTGTGGTTCGACATCCGACTTCCCATAGTCCACTTTATTACTTGATCACGACCCGTATACTTGCGGAAAACACACCATCAAGTTTTTGGCGCCGTTGCTGGGGAATAGGATTGCTAGTTAGACTAGGATTTTATTAATTTAGTCTCTTATTTTCTTGTTTGCTTTTTCTTCTTTTATTTTATTTTATTTTGATCCTTTGGATACTCATTTTTTGTCTTATCTCTTCGTGCGAGGAACCATTGCATGACCCGAAGGAACCCCAAGGGTCTATTGGAAAGAGATAGTGAGATTAATGTAACCTTTCACCGGCGTTTGAGAGGATTAGAAGGTTCGTCATTTGGATCCTTCTTACGGCGGAAAACTCAATTACAGTTGAGATTGACACAGAAACTGAAGCAGTGCCCATTATGGCCGAAAGAAGGCGTACATTAGCTGACTATGAGCGATCTCAATACACCGGAGAAGAATTCAGCATCCACCCTCCGAATGTTAATATCAACACCTTTGAGATCAAGGGAAGCACAATGCATATGCTTCAAAATTCAGCTCAATTTGATGGAAGGTCAGATGAAGACCCTCATGCACACATCGCAAAGTTCCTTCAAATTTGCAGCATTTCTAAGCCAGATGGAGTCACCGATGAAGCCATTCGATTGAGACTCTTTCCATGGAGTCTACGAGGAGGGGCCTATAGTTGGCTTACATCGCTCCCTTCGGATTCCATCCGTTCTTGGGCTGATATGCTAGAGAAATTCCTGGGCCGCTACTTCCCACCAAGCAAGGCCGCAAAGCTTCGATCTGACATCAATGCCTTCAGGCAGAATGGGGGTGAAACATTTTCTGAAGCCTATGAAAGGTTCAGGGAACAACTTCGTCGTTGCCCTTAGCATGGTTTAGATGCTTGTAGCAAGGTCCGCACCTTCTACAATGGATTAGACAATGCCAATAGAGTCTTAGTGGATTGTGCTGCAGGAGGTTCATTAAGCAACAAGTACCCCGAAGAAGCAGAAAAGATCTTCGAAGACATGGCCGGAAATGAGGCTCATTGGTCCACGAGGGATAAGCAAGTTAAGCTCGTGGGATCGGTAGAAGGCCCTCAGTCTATAGACACTTTCCTTGCTGAGAAAATGGACACCTTGTCAAAACAAATTGACCGCCTAACCGCGGGTGGTGCTTCCCATGTTGGTAGTAGCTCGGGTCCGGTTGCAGTTATGTTTTGCACTACTTGTGGAGGAGGCCACGAGCCATCAAATTGTCCGATCTCTTGTGCTGAAACATCACCTATGGAGCAAGTCAAATACATGGGGAACCAACAGAGAATGCCAAATAATCAGTATCGACCGCAAAACCTAATGTGGAACAACCCGGCGCTTTCATATGGGAACCCCCAAGCGGGACAATATCCACCCGGTTTTCAGCTGATACCAAGGCCACCGCAAGAAAAGAAATCCATCTTCGAAGAGACCGTGATGAAGTACATGCAAGAGACTAATGCCGTGATCAGAAATCTCCAAGCAGCATTTCAGGGATTGGAGAACCAGGTGGGGCAATTAGCAAAGGATGTCTCAACAAGGCCACAAGGCACCCTCCCGGGAAACACGGAGGGAAACCCCCGGGAGCATTGCAATGCCATCTCCTTGAGAAGTGGCAAGGAAGTGTAGTCACCCATTGCACAGCCACCAATTGAAAGTGCTGTGGAGGTGGAGGAAGTTGAACCCCAACAAGACTCAGCAGGGAAATCAACAGAGAAAGAGAAAGGGGTTGATCAAACACCCCAAAGCACATATCAACCTCAAATTCCATATCCGGAGAGGCTTAGAAAGGACAAGGAAGATGCTCAGTTCACAAAATTCATGAGCACAATCAAATAGCTGCACATCAGCCTACCGTTGGTGGAGGTCCTTGCCCAAATGCCAAAGTATACTAAATTTATGAAGGAACTAGTTTCCAACAAAAGGAAACTAGAGGATGCAGGTGCTGTCACATTGAATGCTCAATGTTCTGCAATATTGCAACATGAGCTGCCCAAGAAGTTAAAGGATCCAGGAAGCTTCGTAGTCCCTTGTACACTTGGTGAAGGTGTTGTGAAAAAGGCATTAGCAGACTCTGGTGCGAGTATAAATGTAATGCCCTACAAGTTGTACATGCAATTAGGGCTTGCAGCCCCAAAACCAACGGGGATGACACTTCAACTAGCCGATAGATCAGTGAAACGACCAAAGGGGCTAGCTGAAGATGTGCTGATTCAGATCAATCAATTTGTATTCCCAGCTGATTTTGTCCTCCTGGACGTTGATGATAATGTAGATGTCCCGATTATACTTGGTCGCCCCTTTTTAGCTACAGCTCAAGCAAGACCACGCTCATGGGAGATTGGCACTTCGAGTAGGGGACCAAGAAGTGGTGTTCAAGCTACCTGAAGCCATGCGACACACCATGGATCACGATGACACCTCTTATAGTGTCGATGAAGTTGACAAGATCACAACCGTCTGCTTGGAGGACTTTTTACATACTGATCCAGCATTTCAATGTTTGGAGGAACTCGACGAACAACATGAAGAGCTCATGAATGTTGGCACTATCTCAACTCAACCTCCAAAGTTGTCACGAAAGACAAAGTGGAAGGAGCTGAAACTCATTGCCGGTGGCTATGTATGGAGACGAAGAAAAAGGGTACCCCCTAATTCCTCAACTCACCCACTAAATGAAGGTGACCCTGGTATGAATTCTCAAACTTGCTCCATATATGATAATTTGGGAAAGATTATGTTTGGTAAGTGTTTTTATAGAAATACTAATGGATACCTCTTCATATATGACCCCCCATAGGTAAAATTAAGGTACGTCAGGCTCGTGACGATAAACAAGCGCTTCTTGGGAGGCAACCCAAGTCGAAAATTTCTTTTCAATCTTGTCTCTTTGTATTATTTGCTTTATAGTGATAGAACTCATGAGATCTATTGACATTAAATTCCCTTGTCCGCATTTGCATCATTAGACTCATCATGCTAGGTATGCATTAATGTTTTGTTCAAAATCTGGGCCTTATGGAACCAGCGAGTTTGATTTAAACAATACCTGTCTCTGTACTGGATAGTGAACGGTCGTTCACTGGCCTGTTCACATGGTGGTTGGCAATACTACAATACTGTTCTGCAAACATTCTAAATGATTTTTCTCAAAGGGCTAGTTTTTGCAGGCAAACCTGAAATACCAACCCTTTGCTCAGTACACCATGTCCCAACTCAACTTGCGCATCCGGGTTCCACTACTTCTTCCTCACCAACATTTCCAAGTTATAGCTCGGTCCACACCACCTCGTGCGGAAGGTCCACGCCCATGCATTGAAGATGATGAGGAGATAGACACAGTTGCTGAGCTCACCCATGCATTCACTCTCTTGACCGTTCGCATGGCGACAACCACACGAGCACAAGCAACTGTAGCACCAATCTTGAACCCTTCACCTAAAGCTGCACCAGTATCCGAGGAGCAACTACATACGGATCATTGAGATTTATTGTTAACAGAACTCCTTTTTCATTTTTTTATCTCCTGACTATGTCATCTCCTTTCGAGCTATCTCTCCTCTCTCACTCTATTTTGCAGATACTCATGATGGAAAACCCCGGCAAAAGCTTTCACGTCTAAATCAAAGTGCAATACCAGCTACCAAATATAACCGGGGAAGTCTCAGTTTGCCATCCTCTTTGTTATTATTGCATATTACACACTTTTCAATTTAATTGTGTACATTGAGGACAATGTACGACTTTAAGTGTGGGGATGGGTAGCTCCCTTCCATTGATAAATTCATTGCAAAACTCTAAGTGTGGGGATAGGGAGCTAATTATTTGAAGCTTGTTTGACATGGACCTATGATGGTACTATTAGGAAATGCAATGTTTCACTCTACTTCTTGTTCACCATTTTAGTACCCAAATTTTTTTAAGAATTCTCCTACGACACACCATGGACATCTAGAGATTATATTCATGAAATTCAAAAGCTCTAGTCACAATAGATAACCCACTACCATGTTTGTTGACTTTAATTGCTAAGCATTACTCTCAATGGCTCCAAGAGGATTAATGGCACTAGTTTAGCTTCTAACCCTTCATAATTCGACTTAGTGGACAAGTTAAAAAAAAAATAAATAAATAAAATAAAATAGTATGTACATAGTAGTTGAGTCATTAGAGCAATAAAGACAGTGCTCCGCTACTTGTTGTGATGAAGTAGCTTAGGGTCCTGGCCCCTAATCAGGGTGTTCCTTAATTCGAAAAATCACTTCTAAGTATGAGCACATCTAGGTAGACTTGTAACCTTCTAAGTATCCAAGTGTTCTGGTGCCTAAACAGCATGTGCATCCTGAAGAAAAGAGGACTTACACTCTACACTGATCTTTAGCACGGGAAAGTCGGATCTATTAGAGATGCCCTACCCGAATAAAAAAAAAAAAAAACCTCTCGAACTTGTCCACCATTTTCTCTATAGAGGGTTGGTTAGCATAAAACTTAGGGCCTCAAGGACTCTCTAGAGTCCATTGAGGGAATGCTTGTCTTGCTAAGACTCTAGAATATGGTATGTGGAGTGAAAACACTAATCTAGAGCCGCGATGACATTATACAAACTCTAGGTCCCGGTGTGAAAGTAGGAGAATACACACACTTCGATGGTGAACTTGGGATAGAGCAGATTCATTACTATTATAGCCGGAGGTTGAACGCTTATCATTCTTTTTACTTGTACTTTCATTGCCTTGTTAAGCGAGGACAAGCAAATACTTAAGTGTGGGGATATCGATAAGCGTTCAAATGAGCATATTTACATACCATATATATACTTATTTTCATGTCAAATGCAATGATTTGTAGCCGCCGGTACTTAAAATGCTTCATATTTTGTAAGCAGGCATAAATAGGCCACCACGACGAAAAGGAAGCATTTATCAACAAAATGAAGAACAAGCGAAGATATTTTGAAGTAAGCGAGGGGTGAACGGCCTTGTGAACGGCCGCTCACACACAGGCACAAAGGCAGGCACAAAGAGAGTGTGAACGACCTTGTGAATGGCCGTTCATTTGCCGGTTCAGAGCAAGTTGTGAGGTGAACCGGCTGATGAACCGCCAGATTCACTGCCGGTTGAGCAAAAGCTGTGAGGTGAGCGGGGTGATGAGCGGCTAGTTGACTGCCGGTTGAGGCGGTTGTGGTGAGCGGTGATGAACAGGCCGTTCACGAGGCCGTTCATCGTAACTTTTGCAGCTTCACGGGCCCAATCAAGGGCAATGTTGTAATTTTTTAAGTGGAACCCTAATTCATGGGTATAAATAGTTAAGTATGAGGGTTTAGAGGGAGGTTGGCTTGGGAGAGAGGCGAGAGGAGAGATTAGGGCTTGGGGGGTCATCTCCCCCAAATCTCGAGAGTAGAGAACCCTTGGAGCTACAAGCTTGGAGGAAATGGTGTTCTCTATTAACCTTTCATTGTTTTGTAAGCTTTTCTATTTTGGGTTGAGTTCCCCTTTTATGGGGAACTAATCTATTGGTACTTGGGTATGTTGAACTTTTGGATTGAGCATTAATAGCATTGAATGTTTATGATGATTTGTTGGTACCTTCTTGAATGTCTAATGAATGTTATGTATTGATTGTAATTTCATCACTAGAAATTACTTGTGTGCAATACAAGGGTAGAGCTAGCGCCTCCTTGTATTAGGAACTTGCTTCATTAGAGAGTTTCATGAGTATACCGAGGAATCGGGTACTAGAAGGGCGAACGACTCTTTCATACGAATTCACCCCCATGATTCTTCCAATATACATAAATTATCCCTTGAGCTTCATATCAAGTCCTAGGAGACTAGTCATCCAACCACCTTGGAAGAGGGGTTGGGTGTAATTTAGGAATTATCCCTTGAGCTTCATATCAAGTCCTAGGAGACTAGTTATCCAATCACCTTGGAAGAGGGATTGGATATAGTTTAGGGACTATTGGCACAAGAAGTACCAACTTTGATTCATAAACATCTTTGCTCATCTTTAGAATTGAAATCTATATATACCCAAGTATCCTCTCTTGCCATTGATTCACCCCAATCAACTCTCAATTTTCAGTTCTTATTCGCAATCCTTTGTAGCTCTTTAGTTTTGAAAACCAAAACTCCCCCCAAATTGCCATTTAGACTAGGTTATTAAAGCTTGGTTTACACTTAGCAATCTCTATTCCCTGTGGTTCGACATCCGACTTCCCATAGTCCACTTTATTACTTGATCACGACCCGTATACTTGCTGAAAACACACCATCAGTACCACACCTATAGCAAGGATCTCAACCATTATATTATCTTCAGCTTCCACAGCAACACTTCAAGCAGCAATCACTGTTGTTGACCCCTTGATCATCACAAAACCTACACCAGACCAAAGGGAATCAGGGCTCTGTGAAGCATCACACATAATGGTGGTTGATGTGTTATAAACAACAGTGTTTAAGTACTCCCTGAGCTGCCCATTGAACTTCCATATATACTCCTATGTGGCTTGAATTGCACTTTTCACTATCTTTACTGGTTGGGCAACAGTACTATTGAAAACCTTCTCACATCTGGCCTTCCACAACCCCCAAGCAGTGTTTGCCACCAAGGCTTTATTGGATATGTTGTTTATGTCCCTTCTTGCCTCAATATTCAGCATCTATTCTCCATCAACTAAATTTTCCAGCATCTTGATGTCCATCCCTGTGATTTCTGCAATATACTCCCAGCATTGAGTTGCAGTCCTGCAAGAAAACAATATATGCTGGATTGTTTCATATGTTAGTCCACAATTTGGGCATAGAGTTTTTGGTCCAATGTTCAGGGCATAGAAGAGTTCACAGGTGGGTAGTCTTCTTTGTAGCATCCTCCACATGAAGGTTTTCACTCTTGGGGCCACTGGGAGTTTCCAAATGATCTGCCATCCCACCCATTTCTCCTCCTTACAGGTGTGCTTTTGCCTGATAGTATCATATACACTCTTGACCAAACTCTTGCCTGAGTAACCAGTCCCCCAAATCCAATGGTTACTGGTGTCCTCCACCAATTTGAGTTTATAAACTCTTTCCAAATCAATTGGCTCTAAAACAATTTATCAGCCTTTGTTGGCTGAAACCATTTTCCCCCATGAGGTCTTTAATGCTCAAACTCTCAATAGGAACCTCCATATTGATAAATGTAGGCTTGAGAGCAATTGGGGTATCAAAAGCCCATGGATCCTTAAGAAAATTTGTACTCATAACATTACATTTAACAATGTCAAGGTTTGATCTAATTGGAATTGCTGATTTGCATAGCATTTGATAAAACAAGGACCTAGCTCCTCTCTTAATGTCATGCCATGGATTAAATGTTCCATACTTGATTCGAGCAATTTGGACCCAAAACTTGTTTTCATTATTTAGAATGGTAAAAATGTTTTTGGTCATGCATGCAACCTTTGAAATTTTCAAGTTCCGTATTCCCAATCCTCCCTTAGATTTATAATGGAGATTGCCACAAGCTGTGCCCCTACTCCATAAGAATTTTCTAGCCAACTTGGATATCTGATCTAAGATTGAGTCAGGAACTGGATAACAAGACATAGAGTATACAGGTATGGACATGATAGTTGAATTAACCAATACAACCCTTCCTGCGAATGAGATAGCCTTTTGGTTCCATGCATTAAGGCTTTGGCTGGTTCTGTCTATCAATTGTTGCCATTGTCTTACTGGTAATCTCTTTGGTGAAATCCAAGCCCCAAGGTACTTGAATGGATAGGAACCTACATTCATACCAAGAATGTTTGTGATGGATGTTTTAAGGGTTTTATTGAATCTACTTGGTAGAATGATAGAAGATTTTGAAAGATTTTCCCTTTGGCCAGTGAATTTTTGGTACATGTCTAGGCACATCCTACAATTTCTTGCTGCTGCTCTAGTGGCCCTAGTAACAATGATTGCATCATCAACATACAAGTGGTTAAAATTTGTTGGGAGTCTACTGTCAAACCCTAAAATCAACCCCATCCTCATGGCTTGATTCAGAATTGCAGTGAGATGTTGAGAGACTAGGATGAAGAGATATGGTGATAGGGGATCCCCTTGCCTAAGTCCCCTATGGCTTGGAAACCAATTTGTAGGCTGCCCATTAATCAGGAAGGAAAATATTGGTGAGGTTATGCAGGCCTTGATCCAAGCTATCCAAAAGTTAGAAAAATTCATTAGTTTGAGTGTGGCAAGGATAACATTCCATTCCATGGCATCATATGCCTTTTCTATGTCTAATTTGAGCATCATCCTAGGGAGTGATTGGGAATCAAAATATAGAGAATGGGCAATCTCTTGAACTGCAATAATATTATCAAATGTTGACCTTCCTACATGAAAACCACTTTGTTCATGACTTATAAGCTTATGCATGACACTCTTAAGCCTATTTGTCAAAATTTTGGAAATTAGTTTGTATGCCACATTGCAAAGAGAGATTGGTCTAAAATCTTGAACTTTGGTTGAAACCTCCTTCTTTGTGATCAGGACTATATAAGTCTTTCCCCAATTTTTTGGTAGGTTTGCAGTTTGGAAAAACTGATTTATAGTAGTAAATATTTGTTCTTTAATTATGTCCCAATATAATAGATAAAACTCAGCATTGAAACCATCTGGCCCTAGGCTCTTTCCTTTGGGCATTGATCTAAGAGTCTTGTAAATTTTAGCCAAGGTGATGGGTCTGTCCAATTTCTCCCTGTCTATATTTTCAATAGTAGGAAGGTCACTTGGTAAACCCTTCACTAGATCCTCAAAAGTTGCAGTAGAAGAGGGGGTCCAGAGTTTGGCATAGAATTCTATGAAGGCATTGCCGATATTCTTATGCTCAGTGTGTAAATTTTCTTCATAATCTGAAATTGCAGATATTTTATTCCTATGGGCCCTAACATTGGCTTGCTTATGGAAAAAGCTAGTATTATAAGCCCCATTCCTTAACCACATGAGTTTGGCTATTTGGGCCCATTTAATTGAGTTTTGCCTCATTAAGGCAGTGTGCTTGTTATACATTGCCCTAAGTGCTATATTATCTAGTTCACTATATTGTGTGGTTGATTCTATAGACTCTAGGTAAGCAATTTGTTCATTAGTTTTTGCTATATCCTTATCAATTGGGGGATAAGCCTTTTTCTTTCCATTTTGTTAAAAACTTTCTAGTTCTATTCAGTAAATGATTAAATGCATGCATTGAGGTAGAACTAGGTCTATAATTCCATGCTTTGCTAAAATTTAGATGACAATTTTCATGTTCTAGCTAATAGTTCTCAAACCTGAATATTTTCTTCTTATGATAATCATAGAACTTGGTTGTCAAGAGAATGGGAGAGTGGTCAGAAGCAATTCTGGGAAGATGATTCACAACACATGTATCAAAAATTCCCAACCAAGCATTATTGGCAAAAAATCTGTCCAACCTTGCCCATCTTCTAGCTAGCCCACTTGATTATTTGACCAAGTAAAAGGTGACCCATGGACTCCTAAATCATACAGCTGGTTGTTTATGAATTCATTGAAAGCTTTTGATTTGGCTGAGTAATGATCAAAACCCCCTCCTCTATGTTCCTCATTGGATAAAATTGCATTGAAATCTCCTACAAGGATCCAGGGCAAATCTAGAGATGACATTAAGGACAATTTCTTCCAAACTCTATTTTGCATGAACAAACTCTGGGCATTATATATTACTGTCACTACCTAGTGCTTAGGTTTATTAGTAGACAAGACCAAACGTAATGAGAATCGAGAGCTTGCTATTGGGGTTACCATTCCCACCCCCCGTTTCCAGAGGATGATAATACCCCCAAACATACCTTGGGCTGGGATGGTAGCCCATTCCCAGCCTTTGGAGAGCTTATTGCAGAACTTGGTGGCTCTAATTGCATCTGCCCTGGTCTCTACCACGCACACCATTGCTGGTCTATGTTTTCTCATCAAAGCTTTAATGCGATTGTTCTTCTCTGGCTTGATTAAGCCCCTGCAATTCCAACATAATATTTTGGTAGACTCGAAAACCATAATAACAACTATAAAATTAAGAGTCTGAGAGCCTCACTTGGGCTAAGTTTAGCTTCATCTCCACGGCCAGCCACTCTACCCTTTTTGAAGCTTGAGTTTGGTTTCACCTTGCCTTGGCGAGCAATTGCTTCCAATTTAGTATCCTTTTGGATTAAAGCCAGCATCATGTCATCGTCGAAGATCAAATTGCTCCGATCCTTTTCCAGCAACAGTACCCCCATGTGCTGATCTTCACTGATCTCTCCAATTTCCTTGGGCTTGAGAGCTTCAGACACTCTGCACACCAGAGCTCAATGATCCTCATGTTGATCTCCCAAGCTTTGCGAAGCAGGCTGATTGGATGTTTGGAAACTGCGCCCCCTATCCACAGAGGTGATTAGACCCGGGTCAGAGCCTTCGCTGACTTCCAAGCCATCGTCACTCCTACCCATTCTCCCGTCCAACGGTAACCTTGAGGCGAAGCCCTTCTCTCTAGGCTCAACAACTGGAAGTGGGTGACTGTTGGTCGTTGCCTGATAGCATACAACCTCTCTGCTAGGGTTGTGAAGTTGGGAACTGGTCACATCCAACCTATCTTCAGCACTATAGTCAATTGCTTTGCCTCGGGATAGTGACCCTCTACCACATATAGACCCCCCTCTGCCTCCTCTTGTTGATCTGGCAGTAGAGGGTGGAATTACGTGCGATGCCGAGTGTCCCCCTCTTGTCCACGTGGCGGTCTCCGTTGATGATTGCAGGCCAGCAGCAGGGTTCCTTGGAGCAATGGCTGGACCGCGGCTACGGACACGCCCTCGCCGGTGTCCAGCTCTCAGCCAACCAAAATCTTCATCATCTAGGGTTGTTCCTCCACCACCGGTCGTTTCTCCATGGGTTTTGTCTGTCATCTCCCCCTCCACCTTCTCATCACATGCCATATCTTGTGGCCCTTCTCTCTGGCTCCATGAGTTTTGAGGTCGCTCCTCCCCCCCGGGTTGATCCTTTGGGAGGGACCTTGCAAGCACTAACTTTGTGACCGATTAATCCACATCTAAAACACAACAATGGGATTTTTTCGTACAGTACCCCAACTAGGGTCAGCCCCTCACCCTCTCCCACCCAGATTCGGGTCTCTAATGGCTTTTATAGGTCAAGCTCCACACATACTCGTGCGTATCTGGCTTTACCTATCTCTGTAACCGACGTCTCTGCCTTCATGGTGTGCTCATCGATCTTCTGAACATGGCCGATCAGAGATGCGAGACCTTCTAGTGTCTCGCTCTCCCAGTACTCAAACGGTAGATGATGCAGCTCAATCCAAACAGCCGCAGTCTCCAGCCTTTCAAAGGCCGGCTGAAATCCCTCCCTCCATGGCATAAGCTGAAGTACCATGCCGTTGATGGTCTAGGGGCCATCCCACACCACCTTCTGGGCCATTTCCAGCTTCTTGCAACGAATGAGATACTAGCCATTAGGTAGATCTGAGATTGAGAAAGTACCCAATCCCTTCCAAAGGTTTATCAGGGCTCCCCTCATTTGCTCTAGAGGAAGAGCTTTGCCTAGGAATTTTGCATACAGGACCCCTTGCATTCTTTCATGCATCCTCATGTGGAAATCACCATCTGGTTTAAACCTTGGATGCTTCATGGTTTTCAGTCTCTCAAAGTGTTCCTTTGTATTGATGATTTCATTTCCAAAGACTCTTTCCTTCACCTCCCCTGAGACTACCGTAGCCCATGTCCTGCTAGCCGGCGCAGACAGGGCCTTGGGCTTTGCTATGTGAGCTCCACCCCCCACTCGCCATCATAAGTGGGCGAGAAGTGTTGCAGGTGAAGGCTTAGTCTGACTCTCACTTAGTGGTCGCTCAATGGTCACTAAGAGCGCTTTCTAGAAGTTGAAAGAAATGGATTGCTATGATCTCCAGCAGGTTGACGCCATCTAGTTTCGAGGAGGTGATGTCTCCAACGTGAACCATACCTACAGTCTCTGCAGAGATGAAAAACTAACCAAAAAAAAAAAAACTATAACAAAACCTGAATTCTAAGAAGCTTAGGAAGAGCGGTGTGGTTGTTTCTTCAAAATTTCTCCTCTATTTAAAGATGAATAGGGCTGATGTGGAATTTTTAAATCTAATTTAAAAATTAAAATATATATATATGGAGATGACGTGCATTTTTTTTTGTTTTTTTTTTCTCTTTGGGATATGAACTGCGAATGAGTTTCATGTGTGATGTGATGTTATACAGTCAGATCAGACTGATTAAGTAAACATAAAAATTAACGCAGTCAGATCAACTTTTAGTCAATAGCCCTCTGAAGAAAAACTAACCAAAAAAAACTATAACAAAACCTGAATTCTAAGAAGCTTAGGAAGAGCGGAGTGGTTGTTTCTTCAAAATTTCTCCTCTATTTAACGATGAATGGGGCTGATGTGGAATTTTTAAATCTAATTTAAAAATTAAAATATATATATGGAGATGACTTGCTTTTTTTTTCCTCTTTGGGATATCAACTGGGGATGAGTTTCATGTGTGATGTGATGCTATACAGTCAGATCAGACTGATTAAGTAAACATAAAAATTAACGCAGTCAGATCAACTTTTAGTCAATAGCTATATGAAGAAAAACTAGCCCAAAAAAACTATAACAAAACCTGAATTCTAAGAAGCTTAGGAAGAGCGGAGTGGTTGTTTCATCAAAATTTCTCCTCTATTTAACCATGAATGGGGCTGATGTGGAATTTTTAAATCTAATTTTAAAATTAAAATATATATATATGGAGATGACTTGCATTTTTTTTTTCTCTTTGGGATATGAACTGGGGATGAGTTTCATGTGTGATGTGATGCTATACAGTCAGATCAGACTGATTAAGTAAACATAAAAATTAACGCAGTCAGATCAACTTTTAGTCAATAGCTCTATGAAGAAAAACTAGCCCAAAAAAACTATAACAAAACATGAATTCTAAGAAGCTTAGGAAGAGCGGAGTGGTTGTTTCATCAAAATTTCTCCTCTATTTAACGATGAATGCGGTTGATGTGGAATTTTTAAATCTAATTTAAAAATTAAAATATATATATATGGAGATGACTTGCATTTTTTTTTTCTCTTTGGGATATGAACTGGGGATGAGTTTCATGTGTGATGTGATGCTATACAGTCAGATCAGACTGATTAAGTAAACATAAAAATTAACGCAGTCAGATCAACTTTTAGTCAATAGCTCTATGAAGAAAAACTAGCCCAAAAAAACTATAACAAAACATGAATTCTAAGAAGCTTAGGAAGAGCGGAGTGGTTGTTTCATCAAAATTTCTCCTCTATTTAACGATGAATGCGGCTGATGTGGAATTTTTAAATCTAATTTAAAAATTAAAATATATATATATGGAGATGACTTGCATTTTTTTTTCTCTTTGGGATATGAACTGGGGATGAGTTTCATGTGTGATGTGATGCTATAAAGTCAGATCAGACTGATTAAGTAAACATAAAAATTAACGCAGTCAGCTCAACTTTTAGTCAATAGCTCTATGAAGAAAAACTAACCAAAAAAAACTATAACAAAACCTGAATTCTAAGAAGCTTAGGAAGAGCGGAGTGGTTGTTTCTTCAAAATTTCTCCTCTATTTAACGATGAATGGGGCTGATGTGGAATTTTTAAATCTAATTTAAAAATTAAAATATATATATGGAGATGACTTGCATTTTCTTTTTTCTCTTTGGGATAGGAACTGGGGATGAGTTTCATGTGTGATGTGATGCTATACAGTCAGATCAGACTGATTAAGTAAACATAAAAATTAACGTAGTAAGATCAACTTTTAGTCAATAGCTCTATAAAGAAAAACTAGCCCAAAAAACTATAACAAAACCTGAATTCTAAGAAGCTTAGGAAGAGCGGAGTGGTTGTTTCATCAAAATTTCTCCTCTATTTAACGATGAATGGGGCTGATGTGGAATTTTTAAATCTAATTTAAAAATTAAAATATATATATGGAGATGACTTGCATTTTTTTTTTCTCTTTAAGATAGGAACTGGGGATAAGTTTCATGTGTGATGTGATGCTATACAGTCAGATCAGACTGATTAAGTAAACATAAAAATTAACGCAGTCAGATCAACTTTTAGTCAATAGCTCTATGAAGAAAAACTAACCAAAAAAAACTATAACAAAACATGAATTCTAAGAAGCTTAGGAAGAGCGGAGTGGTTGTTTCTTCAAAATTTCTCCTCTATTTAACGATGAATGGGGCTGAGGTGGAATTTTTAAATCTAATTTAAAAATTAAAATATATATATGGAGATGTCGTGCATTTTTTTTTGTTTGTTTTTTTTTCTCTTTGGGATATGGACTGGGGATGAGTTTGTGTGTGATGTGATGCTATACAATCAGATCAGACATATTAAGTAAACATAAAAATTAACGCAATCAGATCAACTTTTAGTCAATAGCTCTCTGAAGAAACCCACTATGAGTAGAATGTTTGAGACTTTTAGTCAATCTCCCTTTGAAGAAACCCACTATGAGACATGATATGCAAATGACAAAGCATTAGAAATATAAGGATGGATTGAAGTCCCAGCGAAAGAAAGCAAAGGTTAGCTATTATTTATCTGGAAATACTCAATTTTCTTGGAATTTATATAATTCATTGAACTTTTGTGTTGTTTTGCATTTTTTAAATATAAGTGATTTATTAGTCTGTAGAAGCATTTTTTCAATTAATCTCTGTAAACATTTATATTGCTATTATTCAAATTGAATAGTATAAGTTACTAGAGGGCTGGATGCCATCCCACAGAATTATAGGAGTACAAGAAAAGAATATAAATGCATCTCTTACTATTGAACATGCTAGAAAATGTGGGACCATGTGATAGGAGACACGAGATGAGGTAAATATTTGATTTGATGTCGGTTGTGGCAAATTTGAAAAGAGCTATCATTGGAAACCCGATATCATCAAGTCATTTGGAATTATAGCTATTAATTATCAGTATTTATATGGAGGCCATATAAGCCAATGGACCCTCACTAGGATAATTTTGTCATTGATTATTAAGCAGTCTTTAGTCTTCTGAATGATTTGAAGAATCTTTAAATTGGTTGTTATGCATTGCAAGTCATCTTGGATATCTTATTGTTCATAATATTCACGTTTTCGCGTTATGGAACTATTCCTTTTCAGGGCCCAAACCCACTCTCATGCATGAAAAAGAAAAAGAAAGAAGGCTCCTCAAGTGCAGTTAATCAGGTAAATATCTCATTCTATTTTCTGTCATTTGGTTTATCTGGACCAAATCATGTTTACATGTGAACAATGTAAAAAATGTTTCACTTGGTTTAAACTGATAGAATATCTAGGACCTCTTTTTGAATTTAAGAGGGCAACAAAAAAAAACTTATATAATGAATGCAGAAACATGAATGAAAACAAATTTCTAAATTAAAATAGCAACTCAAATAGGAAATCTACCAGTTTAATTGTTCCCATGCATATTGTCTTTGTTCTTCAGTATATTGTCCCTCGAGTTTCTTATTGCCCTAAGATGAACATCTCCCTTGTTTTATGTTCTTTCCTCTTTTTTTTTTTTAAAAAAAAAATAATTTTTGATACCAACAACCATGGTCAATGATCTGCAATCTGGTTACTCTTTTCTGTAAAGCATTATTGCACTCTAGTGTCAACTCATATGGGAATATCATGCAGATTGAAAAAACAGATAGTAATACCAAGTGAAAGAGGATTCAAAAACGCAATAGAACTCAGAAGGAGAGCAACATTTCGGAATTGGCAAGCTAAAGTAGCAGGACAATGCCATGGACCGGCCAGACTTCTTTGCTTCTTAAATAGAGGAGAGAAACAAGTACCAGGTTTTGGCATGGCCTAGAAAATGACATTTTTGAACTCATTTGTATAAAATATCATAAATTTTCTCCGATACCATGATCACCTTGTCACCCTATCACCTTACGCTTCGATCTTTCAAGTCACGAAGTAGAACAAAAATGTAACGACTAAAGCTGTTTTGAATCACGAAAGCATTTTCAAACTTTTTATGTATAAATTAGCGGGTTATGCAATTTGCAACTTGATTAGTCTTGGCCATTTATGTATGCATTTTTAATTGTTGTAAACAATAGAACCTGCTGTGGATCTATAGCTCCTGAGATCTTTGTATGAATTCAAGCTTTTTATGAACTTTTCTTATTCAATCATCCCCTTTTCTTCATTTTAGCCTTCCCTATTAAATTACTTTCAAACTTGCATATATATTGAGAATTCAATCCCAGAAAGAAACACTTGTACAGATGTTGGCCAAAAATACTTTTTATCACACTGCAAAACATAGTCAGCATTTATAGTAAAACCGTATATATTACTGAAGTTGAATGTTCCTTGAAGCAAGTTATTTCAAAGGACAACATGAAAATCTCTCAAACAGGGTTAGCATTTCAATCGCCCGGTAAATCTCAGTTGAAATGGCAGGGCTTTTCTTTCATGTTTCCATGCCAAGGGGAGTCTTGGAGTGAAACAACTCGCTTGCCATGGCTCCAGTTCACTAGTCACGCATAATTGACACAGTTAGCATGTACAAGACATAAATAAGCAGTAACCAAACAATCAATCGCTACTGATGACACGGAGTACCGTGAATAGGCTAAATTACTCAGAAGCTGTTGAAAATTTAAATATTTTTCTAACCCACTGTTACTGTGCATTTTTACTACTCACCAGGTCTATGTGTGCATTATCACTAAGGAGCATTCTCACACCAAAAGCCTTGGCTAGTAGTGTGGACCCCTCTATGATATTTATGCATCTTCCTTCTTCTCCATCTCCCGATGTGGGACTATGTGTATATATGCTCATTCTTCAACATTCCCCCTGCTTTTTTTTTATAGGGCCTTGGGCTGCTGTTGAGCCAGCCACTTTCTGGGCTTTAGCGCAA
Source organism: Dioscorea zingiberensis (assembly GCA_026586065.1). NCBI lineage: Eukaryota > Viridiplantae > Streptophyta > Magnoliopsida > Dioscoreales > Dioscoreaceae > Dioscorea > Dioscorea zingiberensis. Next base: position 23,620,975 of record CM048826.1, read on the forward strand.
TTACTGGCATGTTTCTTGTTTTTTTGCTTGAGCCTTTTTTTTGTTATTGTTTGCTTGAGCATTTTTTTTTTCACTTCGACTTGCAGTGGTCGCATATTCATATCAGGTTAGAGGCCCGGCTTGCGAGGTCAGAGGCTACTTTGGCTTGCCACGTCAGAGGCTGTCTTTAGCTTGCCTGATGTTTTTTGAGGTCAGAGACTATCTTCTACAGCTTGCCTGTCTTTGCTAGGTCAGAGGCTGTCTTACGGTAGCTTGTCTTTTTCGGTTTTTTTTCTTTGAGGATTTTCTTGGTCATCTTGTACAGGGGTATTTTTGTCTTTCTTTGAAGAAACCCACTATGAGACATGATATGCAAATGACAAAGCATTAGAAATATAAGGATGGATTGGAGTCCCAGCGAAAGAAAGCAAAGGTTAGCTATTATTTATCGGGAAATACTCAATTTTCTTGGAATTTAAATAATTCATTGAACTTTTGTGTTGTTTTGCATTTTTTAAATATAAGTGATTTATTAGTCTGTAGAAGCATTTTTTCAATTAATCTCTGTAAACATTGATATTGCTATTATTCAAATTGAATAGTATATGTTACTAGAGGTCTGGATGCCATTCCCACAGAATTATAAGAGTACAAGAAAAGAATATAAAAGCATCTCTTACTATTGAACATGCTAGAAAATATGGGACCATGTGATAGGAGACATGAGATGAGGTAAATATTTGATTTGATGTCGATTGTGGCAAATTTGAAAAGAGCTACCATTGGAAACCCGATATCATCAAGTCATTTGGAATTATAGCTATTAATTATCAGTATTTATATGGAGGCCATATAAGCCAATGCACCCTCACTAGGATAATTTTTTCATTGATTATTAAGCAGTCTTTAGTCTTCTAAATGATTTGAAGAATCTTTAAATTGGTTGTTATGCATTGCAAGTCATCTTGGATATCTTATTGTTCATAATATTCACGTTTTCGCGTTATGGAACTATTCCTTTTCAGGGCCCAAACCCACTCTCATGCATGAAAAAGAAAAAGAAAGAAGGCTCCTCAAGTTCAGTTAATCAGGTAAATTTGTTGTCTCATTCTATTTTCTGTCCTTTGGTTTATCTGGACAAAATCATGTTTATATGTGAACAATGTAAAAACTGTTTAACTTGGTTTAATTTGATAGAATATCTAGGACCTCATTTTTATTTTAAGAGGTCAATAAAAAAAACTTATATAATGAATGCAGAAACATGAATGAAAACAAATTTCTAAATTAAAATGACAACTTAAATAGGAAATCTACCAGTTTAATTGTTCCCATGCATATTATCTTTGTTCTTCAGTATATTGTCCCTCGAGTTTCTTATTGCCCTAAGATGAACATCTCCCTTGTTTTATGTTCATTCCTCTTTTTTTTTTAAAAAAAAAATAATAATTTTTGATACCAACAGCGATGGTCAATGATCTGCAATCTGGTTACTCTTTTCTGTAAAGCATTATTGCACTCTAGTGTCAACTCATATGGGAATATCATACAGATTGAAAAAACAGATAGTAATACCAAGAGAAAAAGGATTCAAAAACGCAATAGAACTCAGAAGGAGAGCAACATTTCGGAATTGGCAAGCTAAAGTAGCAGGACAATGCCATGGACCAGCCAGACTTCTTTGCTGCTAAAATAGAGGAGAGAAACAAGTACCAGGTTTTGGCATGGCCTAGAAAATGACATTTTTGACCTCATTTGTATAAAATATCATAAATTTTCTCCGATACCATGATCACCTTGTCACCCTATCACCTTCTGCTTTCTGATCTTTCAAGTCCAGAAGTAGAACAAAAATGTAAATGGCCCGAAGCTGTTTTGAGGAAATCTGAAAGCATTTTCAAACTTTTTATGTATAAATTAGCAGGTTGTATGCTACAACTTCAGTTAGTCTTGGCCATTTATGTATGCATTTTTAATTGTTGTAAACAGTAGAACCTGCTGTGGATCTATAGCTCCAGAGATCCCTGTATGAATTCAAGCTTTTTATGAACTTTTCTTATTCAATCATCCCCTTTTCTTCATTTTAGCCTTCCCTATTAAATTACTTTTAAACTTGCATATATATTAAGAATTCAATCCCAGAAAGAAACACTTGTACAGATGTTGGCCAAAAATTCTTTTTATCACACTGCAGAACATAGTCAGCATTTATAGTAAAATCGTATATATTACTGAAGTTGAATGTTCCTTGAAGCAAGTTATTTCAAAGGACAACATGAAAATCTCTCAAACCGGGTTAGCATTTCAATCGCCCGGTAAATCTCAGTTGAAATGGCAGGGCTTTTCTTTCATGTTTAAATGCCAGGGGGAGTCTTGGAGTGAAACAACTCGCTTGCCATGGCTCCAGTTCACTAGTCACGCATAATTGACCCGGTTAGCATGTACAAGATATAAACAAGTAGTAACCAAACAATCAGTCGCTGCTGATGACACGGAGTACCGTGAATAGGCTAAATTACTCAGAAGCTGTTGAAAATTTAAATATTTTTCTAACCCACTGTTACTGTGCATTTTTACTGCTCACCAAGTCTACGTGTGCATTATCACTAAGGAGCATCCTCACACCAAAAGCCTTGGCTAGTAGTGTGGACCCCTCTATGATATTTATGCATCTTCCTTCTTCTCTATCTCCCGATGTGGGACTATGTGTATATATGCTCATTCTTCAACATTCGCCCTGTTTTTTTTTTTTAGGCCTTGGGCAGCTGTTGAGCCAGCCACTTTCCGGGCTTTAGCGCAATTACTGGCATGTTTCTTGCTTTTTTGCTTTAGCCTTTTTTTTTTGTTATTGTTTGCTTGAGCCTTTTTTTTTCACTTCGACTTGCAGTGGTCGCATATTCATATCAGGTTAGAGGCCAGGCTTGCGAGGTCAGAGGCTACTTTGGCTTGTCACGTCAGAGGCTGTCTTTAGCTTGCCTGATGGTTTTTGAGGTCAGAGACTATCTTCTGCAGCTTGCCTGTCTTTGCTAGGTCAGAGGCTGTCTTACGGTAGCTTGCTTTTTTCTGTTTTTTTTCTTTGAGGATTTTCTTGGTCCTCTTGTACAGGGGTATTTTTGTCTTTCTTTAAAGAAACCCACTATGAGACATGATATCCAAATGACAAAGCATTAGAAATATAAGGATGGATTGAAGTCCCAGCGAAAGAAAGCAAAGGTTAGCTATTATTTATCGGGAAATACTCAATTTTCTTGGAATTTATATAATTCCTTGAACTTTTGTGTTGTTTTGCATTTTTTAAATATAAGTGATTTATTAGTCTGTAGAATTATCATTTTTTCAATTAATCTATGTAAACATTCATATTGCTATTATTCAAATTGAATAGTATATGTTACTAGAGGTCTGGATGCAATTCCCACAGAATTATAGGAGTACAAGAAAAGAATATAAAAGCATCTCTTACTATTGAACATGCAAGAAAATATGGGACCATGTGATAGGAGACATGAGATGAGGTAAATATTTGATTTGATGTAGGTTGTGGCAAATTTGAAAAGGGCCATCATTGGAAACCCGATATCATCAAGTCATTTGGAATTATAGCTATTAATTATCAGTATTTATATGGAGGCCATATAAGCCAATGCACCCTCACTAGGATAATTTTGTCATTGATTATTAAGCAGTCTTTAGTCTTCTGAATGATTTGAAGAATCTTTAAATTGGTTGTTATGCATTGCAAGTTATCTTGGATATCTTATTGTTCATAATATTCACGTTTTTGCGTTATGGAACTATTCCTTTTCAGGGCCCAAACCCACTCTCATGCATGAAAAAGAAAAAGAAAGAAGGCTCCTCAAGTGCAGTTAATCAGGTAAATTTGTTGTCTCATTCTATTTTCTATCCTTTGGTTTATCTGGACCAAATCATGTTTATATGTGAACAATGTAAAAACTGTTTAACTTGGTTTAATCTGATAGAATATCTAGGACCTCATTTTGATTTTAAGAGGGCAACAAAAAAAAAAAAACTCATTCCCCCTCAAGGTCCTAGGAATACACCGTATCTTACGACGGACGAATCCCACGAGACACTCGACCCCACCGAAGAAAAGAACCTGAGAGGTACGCACCCCAAGTAATTTCTCCCTTCATTCGTGAAATATTGGAAGAACATGTTCCGGACGGGTTCAGGCCGACCTACGATGGCAGAATCGAACCCTCCCGCCACTTAAAATATTTTCTGTCGGCAATGCTCCTCTCTGAAATGACCGACGCCCGCATGTGCAGGGCTTTTCCGGCCACATTAGAAGGAGCCGCCCAAGATTGATTCATCGACCTTCCTACAAGTACAGTCCCCTCTTTCCAAATACTGGCGGACCTCTTCCTTACTCATTTTGCCAGTTACTCCAAGCAAAAGAAGACACCTTCCACTCTTATGCGAGTCAAGCAGCGTAAAGGTGAAAGCCTTAAACTGTACCTTGATCAATTCACTGACGAGGCATCAAAAGTTGCCGACCTTACCCCCTGGATGACTGTCACTATTCTAATGGAATGGCTCCTTGATTCTCCGTTCCGTTTCTTACTCACGCTGGAACCACCAAAACGCATGCCGGATCTCCTGACCCATGCCAAGAAATATATCAATTCCGATGAAATCCATGGGGGATGGGAAGAAGAGGCTCGAAAGAAAACTAAAGAAGAACAAACAGAGAAGCTCCCTCCCACTCTTGAAAGAGCCCAGAGAGAAGCCCAATAGGAAAGGCCATAAGGGGAAGGCAACAGAGGTCGAGAGCTACCGCCTCGCCCCAAACAACACGTCCTTCAACCACGAAACGCCCCCAAGGCGGGAAAAATTGTAAGGTATGAACACCATACCCCTTTCAACCAGACCCGAAGCCACATCCTGATGCAAATCCAAGACAAAAAGATTTTAACATGGCCTGAGCCTATGAAGAATCCAGACCTCTGGAAAAATAGCAAGAGATTTTACAACTTTCACCGAATATGAGGCCACGACACCAAAGAATGCACCCACCTCATGAACTCCATAGAAGATGTTGTTAGAAGAGGTAAACTTGAACAGTACATTCACCAAGACCCAAAGGAAAATGGGCCCTCACCCCCAAAGCGCAATGAGGCAGGAAGAGAAATCGTCGGCTACATCAGTAGAGGACCCGGATGTGGTGGAGAAAGTACATCCTCTCATAAACGTTACGCTCGAATGGTTGGAGCGACTGAAGAAAGGCAGACTCTGAAAAGATGATGACCTACAACACCCATCATCTTCTACGATGAAGAAACCGGAAAGGTCTGCCACCCTCATGACGATGCCTTAGTCGCCATCACTGTCTCCAATTTCGAGATGAGGAGGGTTCTCATCGATAGTGGGAGTTCAGTAGACTTCCTATTTTGGAGCGCTTTTGAAAGAATGAGATGCACGCAGACACAACCTACTTCCGGTCAAATCCAGTTTGGTAGGATTTTCAAGAGGAGTGGTGCAGCCCGAGGGAATAATAACCCTCCCAATTACAGTCGGAAGCCCACCCAAACTATCCACAGTCACTACAAAATTTTTGGTCGTACGCTGCGCGTCCAGCTACAATGTCATCCTTGGGAGGCCAACCCTTAACGCTTTAAGAGCCGTAATCTCCACCTACTACCTTCTGCTCAAATTTTCGACTGAAAATAGCTGTGGAGAATTACATGGACATCAGCCGCTGGCCCGGCAATGTTATATCTCCACACTCAAAGGTAAAGATTAAGACAAAGGGAAGGCCCTAAAGACAATGACTGTCAACAGAGCTGAAGAACAAAGTAACAGTGAAGACCATCGACCAACTCCGGTTGAAAAACTTATCACGCTCCCCTTGGACAAATCCAAACCACATCAAACAGTCCAAATTGGAGAAGAACTGCCTACTGAAAGACAAAAAGAGATCATGACTCTTCTATAGAAAAATTTCGACCTTTTTGCCTGGTCTTCAAATGACATGCCATGGGTCGATCAAACTACCATCGAACATCACCTAAATGTGAACACCTCCTTCAAACCAGTGAAACAAAAACGAAGGAGTTTCGCCTCAGAAAGACAAAAGGCAGCAGAAGAAGAGGTTGTCGAACTAATCAAGGCAGGGTTTATCCAAGAGGTAAGTTACCCAGAATGGCTAGCCAATGTAGTCCTAGTCAAGAAACCCTCCGGCAAATGAAGGATGTGTATTGACTTTATGGATTTAAATAAAGCCTGTCCCAAGGACTCTTTCCCTTTATCCTCGATCGACGACCGGGTAGATTCCACAGCAGGACATGAGATGCTAAGCTTCCTAGATACATTCTCAGGCTACAATCAGGTCCAGATGGCTGAAATTGATGAAGAAAAAACTTTATTCATCCCCAACAAGGGAACTTATTGCTACAAGGTAATGTCGTTTGGCCTGAAGAACGCTGGGGAAACCTTCCAGAGACTAGTAACTAAAGTCTTCCAAAAACAAATAGGGAGAAATGTAGAAGCTTACATGGATGATATCTTGGTGAAAAGCGAAAAAAACCCAGGACCACTTAACTGACCTCAAAGAAGCTTTTCAATCCCTCTGGGCATATAGGATGCGCGTCAACCCAAGTAAATGCGCCTTTGGTGTCTGTTCGGGAAAAATTTTGGGTTTCATGCTGACCCAAAGGGGGATAGATGCGAATCCAGAGAAAATCAAGGCCATCCTTGAAATGGGGTCACCAAAAGCACTTAAAGAATTCAGAGGCTTAATGGACGCCTAGCAGTCCTCGGAGGCTTCATCTCAAAAGCTAGAGAGAAAAATCTTCCCTTCTTTCACGCACTACGAAAAGCACCAAAAATGAAGTGGCATGCAGAATGCGAAAAAGGCCTCGAACAGTTGAAAGACTACCTCTAGTCACCATTAATACTGGCCAAACCCCAGAATGGAGAGGAACTCTACATATACCTATCCACTACCATCTGAGCGGTCTGTGCATTCTTTTGAAAGAAGAAGAAGGAATTCAGAAACCTATCTACTACAAAATCAAAGTCCTTAGTGACTCCGAAACAAGATATTTCCCCCTCGAGAAATTGGCCTTCGCCGTCATCACCTCAACCCGAAGACTAAGACCCTATTTTCAATCCCACAAAATTACTATTCTAATCGACCAGCCTCTGAAGCAAGTCCTCCATCGACCAGATACCTCCGGAAGATTGGCCAAGTAGGTTATAGAGCTGGGAGAATTCAAAATCAATTACAAACCGCGAACCACAATCAAAGCCCAAGTCCTGGATGATTTCATCATGGAACTAACTGCTCAAGAAAATTAAGGTTAAATACTCGTAGAAGATTTGGAAAACGATAATTTCGAATCCTCACAATGGACCCTACACGTAGATGAATCCTCCATAGAGGAAAAAGCAGGAGCAGGGTTAGTCTTACATTCCCCCTTCGGATGGCAAAATGCCACAATTCTAAAATTTCAGTTCAAAGCAACCAACAATGAGGCGGAATACGAAGCCCTCATTGCAGCCTACGATTGGCCCAAGGCCTCAGAATTCAAAACCTACACGCCTATACCGACTCACAACTTGTCGTCGGACACACAACGGGGGAATTCGAGGCCAAAGAAGAAAACATGATCAAATATAAAGACGTAATCCGAAAGATCATCCCAAGCTTCACAAATTCCTGATTACCAAAATCCCTAGGACTCAGAATAAAGAAACCAATCTCCTATCCAGAAAGGCCACCTCACTAAATGAAGAAACAAGCCAATCCTTCAACCTTCATTACCTCAACAAAAAGACAATTGAAAATCAACCAGAAGAAGAAATACAAGACATCGAAGAAGAAGTGACACCAGGCGGGATAGCGATCATCCCGCGGGCTAGCCGGGTCCAAGGACCGCAAGGAAGAACAAACGAAGAAGCAAAGAACCAGAGAAAATACTCTGAAATTCAGGAAAATATTATTACTCAAAATTCAATAATGAAAAACTAACCCACAAGCCGGGTTAAATAGCCTCAAAAGATGAACCTAGAAACCTTATCATCTAATCTAAATTTGCTAAAATTGACAAATTATTATTTAAAACTAAACTTATCTAAATTTAAAACTCTAAACAAATAAGATAACTGCTAAAAATCCGAGATCTAATCGGATTCAAATCCTATCCTAATTTAGCATATGAAATATTACCAAAAATAGGAAAAAGACCAAAAATCCTAATTTGAAAGATTAAATATTTTTAAAAATAAAAAAAAACTAAAATTCTCTCTAATATGACATCCCATGTCGTGCGCGCCGCAAAGAGCTTTTCAAATTGGGGTTGAACGCCCGATTCTGATATCGGTAGCCAAAATTATGGCCAAAATACCGAACTACGTCCAAAACCGACCCAATCTTGGAATTGACTCGATAACTTCCCGTCTTTACGTTGACCTGCCAACTTGGCACCAATATTTGACTCGAGCCTCCTGTATCAGTCACCCCGGGTTGGAAAGAACTCGACCCCGAGTTCGACTGCACCTCTGTTGGTAGGTTTGGATCTCCATGCTTGATCTCAATCAAAACCCTAGAGACAGAAAGTAGGTTAGTAGTGTTGGTTACCGGGCCAGGAGGGTTTTTCTCCCATCGAGATACCAACGCAACACTAGTCCCATCATCATCATAGATGGGCTCACCAATCTCTTCCTCGGGCTCGCCAATTTCCTCCTCATAGTCGTCATAGATGGGAGAGATCTCCTCATCCACATCATCGTTGAAGATGGGACAAATCTCCTCCTCCGCATCATCGTTGAAGATGGGCGAGATCTCCTCCTCTCCATCATCATCGTAGATGGGTTGGTAGATGGGTTGGCCAAACCTGTGATCGCTATGATTATGGTGCTGGACTTTCTCAGCCGGAACCTTCCCATGACAACCACGATCAAAATCGATCGCCGCCAAACGCCTTGATAATTTCTTGACTTGCTTCTACAAATCCTTGATCATCAAGCGTTGGGTTAACTCCGCGACTTACCTTTGTAGATCCTTGTTCATCAGCCTCCGGTCGCTTCGAGTCCGCGATATTGGACTTCCTCAATCGAACACTCCCAACCCGACAACCACGACCGCCATTGATGTCGTGATGGCGCTTCCGGGGAAGATGATGAGCTCGATACCAACCGGCGACGCGGAGTAGCGATTATCCAGCGGGCTAAGCGGGTCCAAGCACCGCAAGGAAGAACAAAGCGAAGAACCAAAGAACCAAGAAAATACTGCAAATTCAGGAAAATATTATTACTCAAAAGATTAACCTAGAAACCTTATCATCTAATCTAAATTTGCTAAAATTGATAAATTATTATTTAAAACTAAACTTATCTAAATTTAAAACTCTAAACAAATAAGATAACTCCTAAAAATCCAAGATCTAATCGGATTCAAATCCTATCCTAATTTAGCATATGAAATATTACCAAAAATAGGAAAAAGACCAAAAATCCTAATTTGAAAGATTAAATATTTCTAAGAATAAAAAAAACTAAAATTCTCTCTAATATGACATCCCCATGTCGTGCGCGCCGCAAAGAGCTTTTCGAATTGGGGTTGAACGCCCGATTTTGATATCGGTAGCCGAAGTTATGGCCAAAATACCGAACTACACCCAAAACCGACCCAATCTTGGAATTAACTCGATAACTTCCCGTCTTTACGTTGACCCGCCAACTCGGCACCAATATTTGACTCGAGCCTCCTGCATCAAGAAGTTTCCTAGATCGATCTCATCAAAAACTACCAAGAAAACGGGCTTCTCCCAACCGACAGAAAAGAGGCCCGACGGATTACAAACAAATCAACTCGATACGGGATCATAAATAGTTGTCTATACAAACAGTAGTACACACAACCCTTCCTGCGATGCTTGCGACCAGCAGAGGCCAATTTGTTTCTCCGAGAAATCTATGAAGGCATTGGCGGAGATCACTTTGGAGGCAAAGCCCTGAGTCACACAGTCCTTAGGCAAGGGTACTACTGGCCAACACTCGCTCGAGAAGCAATGGAGTTCATTCAAAAATGCGATGCATGTCAACGCCACTCCAAAATTCAACGACGACCACCAACGCCCCTTACCCCGGTTATCAGTCCTAGGCCTTTTTCCTTATGGGGGGTAGATCTCTTGGGTCCGTTCCCCACATCGAATCGGCAAATGAAATTCCTAATCGTCGCGATCGATTACTTCACTAAATAGGTAGAGGCAGAATCCATGGCTATAATAACAGAAAAAGCTTGTCAATGATTTCTGTGGAGAATGATCGTTTGTCGATTTGGAATCCCCATTGCCTTTATCACCGATAACGGACGACAGTTTGACAATCGAGCCTTCAAAAGCTTCTGCTCCGAGCTTGGAATTGAATCCTAACTCACCTCAGTAACCCACCCCCAAGAAAACGGTCAGGTAGAGGTAACGAATCGGACCTTACTCCAAACACTTAAAGCCCGAGTCCTCAGAGATGGAACAAGTTGGGTAGAGGAAATTCTGAGCGCATTATGGGCGTATCGAACGACTAGCCGAACCCCGACGGGAGAAACCCCCTTTTCCCTTACATATGGTACTGAAGCTGTCATCCCGGCTGAAATAGGAATGCCAACTCTACGAACACAAAATTTCTCCCCCGAAACCAATGAAGAAAGACTCAAATCAGAGCTCGACCTCCTTGAAGAAAAAAGAGAAGTCGCGGAAGCAACGACCACAGCATATTGACAAAGAGTGAAAAGATTCTAAGATTCCCGAGTGAAAGAAGTTCACTTCCAAATCGGAGACTTAGTCCTAAGAGAAAATGAGTTCCAAGGCAACAAAAGCAGAACATGAAAGCTTACTCCAAACTGGGAAGGTCCGTATATTGTAAAGAAAATTGTCTGGACAAGAACTTACTTGCTCGCCAATGTAGAAGGAAAACTCCTCAAGCGTCCCTATCATGGTGAACATCTACGACGCTATTACCAATAAAAAGGGAAGTTTTGCAGTTATACAACGAAGGTTGAGGGTCGCTTAAAAGACCTAGACAAAAATCTCAATCAAAACTCCTTCAATCAGATCCAAGGCAAAAACCTCGATTAAAACTCCTTCAATCAGATTGGAGGCAAAAATCTCTATCAAAACTCCTTCACTCAGATTTGAGGGAAAAATCTCGATCAAAATTTTCCTATCAAATCCGAGGCAAAAATCCTCAACTAAAAAGTCCCACCGTTGGGTCGAGGAAAAAACCTCGATTGGAAGGCTCTCTCACAGAACAAGAAGAAAAGCCTAAACAAAAATTAAAGGCCGAATCAAACACTACAACAACAAAAACATGTCAAGGGGGATCTTCAAAAGGTCACTATAACCGAAAAAACCGAAAATTAAATCATCCCCAAAATGAAGGTTCGAGCTTCTCATTCCAACATCTTTTCAAATAAAATTACAAAACAATAACATGTGAAAACTATAAGCAACATAAAAACCTCAATTGGAAGGTTCTCTCACAGAACTACAAGAAGAAAAGCCTGAACAAAAATTGAAGGCCGAATCAAACACTACAACATTAAAAACATTTCAAGGGGGATCTTCAAAAGGTCACTATGACCGAAAAAACCGGAAATTAAATCGTCCCCAAAATGAAGGTTCGAGCTTCTCATTCCAACATCTTTTCAAATAAAATTACAAAACAATAACATGTGAAAACTATAACGACATAAACAGAAAACCACATACAAACTAAATAAAACAAATAAAAGATACACTCTATGATGAACTAGGAGCCCCCGTATTAGCTACTTCTCCACCTTCACCCAGACGAGGATCCTCATTTTCAGCCGAATCACATGGAAGAGTTTTCTCGCTTTCAGCCGGAACATTTACGCTTTGAGGTTTACCCCTCAGCTTTACATAAAACTTTAACACAGAAGAAAGCCCCACGAATAGAACGTCCATTGCGGGATCATGACGGGCGACAATCTGAATGATCCCATAGATTTGAGTCGCCGCATCTTTTCTCTCTTCCCTAAGTCGTAATATCTTGCCGAGCGGATTCCAGAGCTTTTTCCTCCGAGGCCAAGTCCTCCACAAGGCCATCCCTTTCCTTCTTAACATTCTTAAGCTCACCCTGAACAAGGGCGAGAGAATTTGTTTTGGATGCCAGGTCCTCAAAAACTTTACTTTTCTCCTCTTAGAGAGACTTGAGCTCCTTTTTCAAACCAACCACCGCGCCCTAAAGATTCTTTTAATTCGCTTCAGCAACTTGGAGTGAACTCTGAAGATCATCTTTATGTTTTTCCGTCGAAGCTAGCCTCTCCAGGAGCTCATTATTTTCCCCAGTAACTGAATTAAAAGCTTCGGCAACCCTCTCCTTCTCCTCCTTAAGCTGATCAGATAAGGTCTCCAAAGTAGACACTTTAGCCTTTAGACGGGCGACTTCCGCAGCATCCTCCCGAAGAAGGCGACCGGCATGATCCGCCCAATAAACAGCCTGGGACGATTGAAAATAAGTAACGAGTCGATAAACATAGAGTAATAGAAAGTTTAGTAAAAACTTTGTTCTTACTGTAGCATAAGAAAGGAGGAGTTAAGTAGCAACTTCCTCTCTCCCGGCCCCCTCCAATCGCTTAACCATATTTTTCGACCGCGCGGCTTCCAACAATTCCGCCACGACCACACGATCCCGCAAAAGAAACTCATTTGAAGAAGACCCCTTTTCAAGGGTCGATAAACCCTTCCGAACCTCTCCAACTTTTTGTAAGGAAAGGTAGGTGGCAGATATTTGGTCCAATTTGCCTCAGAATTCTGCTTCTGCCACCACCCCCTGTAAAAAGAGAATTCCCAATTGTCTTAAAGTAGAATCATCAACCCAAGATTGTCCTTTTCCTAAAAAATATAAGGATCACGGCTTTACCTCCCTGGGAGCATCAAGAATAAAGATCGACCCTGGCATAGCAGCCTCAGGAACGGAACCTTCCAAGGGACGAGGAGATAACCCTTCCGACAGAACTCCCCGCGACGCGCATACTGGCCTCCGCAAAACTTGGCTTAAAGCCCCAGTATCTTCCAGAGAAGAAAGACCACGGAAAAAGAAGGAATCGGAACCGAGGGATCGAGAGGGACCTCCTGGCCTGGTAGATCCACCCGGTTTTTCTTGATTCCTCGGCTCGATTCATCTCTAGAACCACCCTTCTTTTTCTCCTTCTTCTTCTTGGGGAACTCTGTGCCATAGTCACTTATGGCTCTCTTGGCCTCGGAAGGACCCTCATCTTTCTTCTCCTCCTTTTTCCTCTTCTTTCTCTCTTCCTTGGAAGTACTTTCCCCTTTCTTCTCCCTCCCAGATCCACCCTCTTTCTTTTTTCTCCCTCGTGTCAACGGAGCTTGGACAACACCTTCAAGATCCGCAAGAATACCCTTCGCAAGTTCTAAATATCCCATTTATTCACCTGTAAAACAAGAAAATCGACGACTCGTTACGACTGAAACCCCAAAAACTCATAAAACATAGGTATAAGCGAACCTTACCAGCAGCTAAATACAAGCAACATTTATGAAGGTTTTCTGTCGTCAAATAAGTATCCACGGAAACCCCGAAAACTCTTTTAAACTCTTGGAACTTAGGCTTCTCGTCAACGGTCATCCCCGTGTCACAAGCATTGTCTATCCGAGGAACTTCCCATTTGGTCCGGACATCCCTCCCAGATTTGCATTTTACGAAGAAAAATTTAATCTTCCACCATTTAATAGAGGAAGGTACCTTACCTAAGAACTTTTTCTTAGAACGAGCAGAGAAGAAATATCAGTCAGTATCCGGCTTAGGGTATAAACTGAACAAAAGACAAAACCAACGCACGGTCGGTTTTACACCATAATTATTAAGAACAATAACAAACTCACTAAGCAGCCTCCAAGAATTCGGAGTCAACTAAGAGGGGCATAGCTGATAATTATCTAGGATCTTCTTAAAAATATTAGGAAACGGGAGCCTAAGACCTCCTAACAAAGCATCCTGATAGATAGCTATTTCACCCTCCCTAGGCGAATTAGCTCGCTCCCCAGAACAAGGTTCCCTAACTGAAAAAAGAGATAAATCAATTTAATAGCGATCTACTAAGCAGCGTATATTATCCTGGTTAAGGATGCTTAAAAAGGCATCAGACCCCCCACCCTCTATTTTAAAAGACGTCGGATGAACCCTCAAACCCAGAACCGGTGGACCCCTATGTCCACTTTGGACAGTAACAGGAAGGAACAAAGTGGAATCAGAAGGAAATGGAGACAACGATGAAGCAGAAGGATCAGAAGAAGAACCAGAAGAAACAGAAGGCCTAGAATCTATAGGATTAATCTCTATTACCGTAATAGAAATCTTCAATAGGTCAAGAACGCGCCAAACAAGGGATCGCCAGAGAAGAAGACAGAGTACTGGAAGCACTAGATAAAAATGATCGCGTTGATTCAAAATGAAATAAACCCTCAATCAGGTTCAAAAAACCAAAAGATAAGGCATCCAACCGTCGGATCAAATGAATTTCCCCCAAATCGGACCATTAAAGAAACCACCCCTCAAATCGAACCGTCTAACCAAACGTCACTCTAAATCAAACCGTTGAAACAAAAAGTAAATGATTTCATACGAACGGCCTAGATCTCCCTCCTAGGCGGCGGCTCACCAAATATCTAACACGATAAAAATAGGTTATTGCGCCCCATCATCACCTTGACCTGCACGCGCCGCATCATCCCTCAACATAAATGCAGAATAGTGTTCGAGACAAGACTTACGAATAAAATAAAATAAACAATAAAGGGCGATTAAAGATAAGAACATTGAGACTAGTTATGTACACAGTTAGAACAGAAAGGGTCACCAAGTGACCACTTACAAAATACAACATACATAAGAAAGACGTAAAACTTATCCTAGTCCAAGGATTCGTCCGACCCATCTTCTTCCCCCTTACTGCCATCATCACTAAAAACAATTGCCAGTTGAAAGGGACGAGCGGAAAAAACCCACTCCTTCAGACATTTGTTCCTTCCAAAGATAGTCACTCGGAAATGAATGGCTCCAGTGTACTCAAAGATCAGGAGATCCCCCACCTCTAAATGATGGTCAACCCAAAAATCCTGCCAGCCATTTTCAAACCATATTTCCCCAAGAACCAAGTTCCTAACCAAGGCGACGGTCCAAACCTGTCCACTGAGAACCTCCAAAATCACATTTCCAGCCTCCACTTCGCTCAGAATTCCATGAAATCCCGACGGAATTTTGAGTCAATCGATAGGACCCCTTAAACCGAATGACCTATAGAAAGAAGGATATGCCATAGAATCCTATTTCTTGGCGGAAACAAAAGATGCAAATATTTTAACCTCCCCAAACCCCTTTTATAAATGCAATACCCTTAAAGCCCCTTACACCTCCTTGGGAACTCTTCATGATACCCCGAATAAAAGTGACCCGCTCCCCCATAAAATTATTCATGAAAACGACGTCTCAGAAAAAACCCTTAGTTCCTTGAAAAAATACCCGTGACTTCTTGAATAAAAGCGATGACTACACATTTCTCAAGAAAAGCATTTAAAGAACATCGATTTAACAAAAAATATATAAATAGGCATCCAACCTCTGTTTTTATTTCAAAATTTATTAATTATAGACCATAATACAAACTAAAAGGAAACAAAGAAAGAAGGGCAAAACAAAGGACCTTGAGTGTGCACAAAAAGGTCATACCTACCTGCACCTAAACTGAGCCCACAGAAGACTCATGAGTAACACTAGGACCCCCACTATCCGCGCTATCTTCACTATCACCAGGAACTTCTGCCCAATCGTGAGGACGAACGTCAGGGTCCACTTCCTTCCGACAGAAGTCCATCACAAAGATTTCTACTTCAAAATTTATGTCCCCAAGATAAGTAAAAATCAGAAAATCCCCCGCGTTCAAGGAATGGTCGGTATGAAAGTTCGGCCATCTTTCGGCAAACCGCATTTCGTCTATGTCTCCATCCATGTCAAGCAAGACATTCCAAACGCAACCATTTGGACCTATATGATTTACCACCCTTGATCCGAGCACCCCCAAATGTTCATAAAAGGTGATAGGAATTCTCAAAAAATGAACGGAAACACTAGGAAAATATACCTTAAGAAAAGACAAACGTGGAGGAAAAGCCATCTCAAAAACAAAACTAGAAAGAGAGGCTAATGACTCATCCTCATTTCCAAAACAACAATACATATAGACAGTATTAAGATTATTACAGAAATAAAAC
The DNA here is from genome assembly GCA_026586065.1 of Dioscorea zingiberensis. Taxonomy (NCBI): domain Eukaryota; kingdom Viridiplantae; phylum Streptophyta; class Magnoliopsida; order Dioscoreales; family Dioscoreaceae; genus Dioscorea; species Dioscorea zingiberensis. Next base: position 23,637,228 of record CM048826.1, read on the forward strand.
TTAAAAAATCTGGGCCTCGATTTAATACAATGACAAGACCGCCCTGGCCTCCTTCTAAGATCAACAGGTATTTATCCAGTATCACAACACCATGACCAAATCTCCTCCCCGAAACTAGCGCCTAAATTCATAGACTAGGCAAATAGGCGTTGACATTAGTATAAGGAAAATTCGTGGCAAAACCAAATGCTTTTCCTTGAGCAGACCAAAAAACAACCTGGTTTATTTATCACTCAGACTCAAACACAAGCATACTTTAGGGGGGACTAATGATAAAGTCATATCCGGCACGACACGTATCTCAAATCCCACATAAGAGCAAAACCGCCACTTGGCACAATCCTTGATGTCCACCTGGCTAAATCTGGATCGGACACCTATCATCATCCCAACCTTCCATACCCCAAAAACCAACCGGAATCATTCTCCCTGGACAGAAGGGTAAAAGCAGGTCTGGAACATTAATAACAAGGGAATAAAAGAACATACCAGATCTTTATTCCGAGCAAAAGATCTGGTTTAGGAGACTAAACGTCATAACTACTCTTAAATGCCGGATGGGACACCAGTTGAAAAACAAATGTTCCACTTGCACTGACAATTCCCCCCACTTGCCATGACAATGGGTAATATATTTTCCATCGCCTCAGAAATCTTATATAAGGAAGGGAGATGAAGAAATCCAGAGGTAAGAAAAAGTTGAGCTAAGAAACCCTCTCCCTTAATTTCCAGTTCACTCTACTAATTTAACCGTTGAAGTTGAATCCGGGCGAAAGGTCCACTAAAGTCTGTTTTTCTTCTTTCGTGCAGTTTTCTTCCCGTCATCAGAAAGAGCGAAATCACTTTCCATCATCAACTGTAAGAGTCCGCACGAAATCAAATACAAATCTCAACCGTTGATCTGAATCGGATCTGATCCCGAGGGAAAGCCGGTTTTCAGCACCAACATATATATATATATATATATATATATATATATATATATATACATATATATATATATATAGTTTCCTCTGTTTAAGTGGATAACTTGTTTAAATCAACCTAAACCTCAGTGATTATTTTGCAAATGTCAACTGTTTTGACCATAATTTTTTTTAGGTATTTAATTATTAGTCCCTAGCACTGTTTCCCTTTTACCTTGGGGTCCTTGGGGGTGTGTACGGGTGTAGTGTAATAGTATTTTGGGTGGGTGATTTTTTGTGGGAAAAAATGCCAAATAGTCCCAAGGACTAATAATTAATTTCCTCTTTCTTTTTTTAAATTACACAAAATATGAAATATATAAGGGGAAACTATTTATTAGTTCATAGCATATCAAGATAATCATTGGGATGCAGTTTTGCAGTTGAGAATTCTCGCCAAGGTGGAGAATTGTTGGAAGTTGTCTCGAATTCAAGTCAAATTCATCAGTTTGAGTCTAACTCTAATTATGATTAGGGATAGGATTGATTTAGAGATAAATGTTCTACCATAAATAGGATTGGGTCCTGTTAGAGATAAGATTTGACTTAGAGATAAGTGTTTAAGTCTTATTCATATCATAATAGGAGCTATCATCTCTAAAGAGCTATAAATAAGTGACGTCGGGCAGGATAGCGATTATCCCGCGGGCTAGTTGCAACCTAAGGATTGCGAGGAAGACAAGGGGGGAAGAAGAACAAACAGAAAAGAAAGTCTATGAAGCTTAAAAGAAAAGTATTATTCAGAAATCAATGAATAAAATTCAACACACAAGCCGAGTTTATATAGTCTCAAAAGATAAGCCTAGAAACTTATCATCTAACCCAATTTTACCAAAATTGGCAAATTATTACTTAAAATTCAAACTTATCTAAATTTAAAACCATAATAAAACTAGATAACTCCTAAAAATCCGAGATCAAATCGGATTCAAATTCTATTTTAAATTGACATGTGAAACATTAGCAAAAATAGTAAAAAAAAACCGAAAAACGAGAATACAACAGGGAAAGTAGTGGAATATGGGGATGAAGGAAAGGTCCACCAGGTGAAGTTGGGTGGACGCCACGTGCGCATCAAGACGAGCTTTCCAGATTGGGGTTGAACGAGTGAATCCGATGCCTGTTGCCAAAGTTATGGCCCAAACACCGAACCACACTCAAAACCAACCTAATCTCGGAATTGACTTGACCACCTACCGCCTTTACGTTGACCCGACACCCTGGAAACATCTGACTCTAGCCTCCTGCATCAATAAGGCTCTAGTCTATTGAGAAAGGGTATCCCAAAGTCTCCCTTTGTATCCTAGAGTAGTCCATTGACTCTAGTTCTTGGTGTCTAGTTAGAGAGAGCTTTACATCCGTGGAGGTAGGCAGTTTGCCGAACCACGTTAAAAAAAAAATAGCTAGGAGAGATTTGGGGAAACAACCTTGTACCGCATATTGGTTATAGTTGATTGATTCTTTGCACCGCCGCCCGTGAATGTAGGCAATTTGTTGAACCACGTAAAATCTGTTTGTCTCTCTCTCCCCTTCCTTGATTGTTTATTTTGCTTTGATTGTCCTTGTGCATATTGGTAGTTTGTAGATTAGAAATTAGAGATTAGAGATTGTTTGCTCTTGTTCATCTGTTCCGCAATCTTTTTTTGTTGAACCAAATCCTTGTAAGGAAAGTCGAGGGTTTTTTGCACAACAGATATCATCAAAGTCATCTTTGCTATTAGGACATGGTAAGTTCTCTTGGTTGAAAGCCAAACTCCATTTGATGAGGGGCATCGTCTCCATCAGTTTTATACCATTTGGTAGTGTGAACTGCATTAAATAAAAAAAATATGAGATAACCAATACTAAATTTTAAAAACAAACATGTTCATTTTAAAAACATTTTTGAAGTTAACATGAAAGTCAACATTAATGTAGGATTTGTTACCAATTGGATTTTCAAAAAATGAGATTTGGGTATCTTAATCTTAAGAGTTGAGTAAAAATTAGGAGATTCTTCAAGGAGACAACAAACACAAACGCACCTAATTTCTCAAGTTCATCCAAAGGTTCAGTCAAAGCTTTCTTTAATCAGTTCATTAAAATGGTCCATGAGAGTTCTCTCTATTGTTATCTTATCATTGTTAGTGATGTAAAATCACTCTTTAACATGAAATATCTTTGTTGTTGGGAGTAGTTTGAATATTTCAGAACTGTGTGGTGTTTGTTTTATAGGAGACATTTGAATAGGAGAGATAGGAATGGTATTTAGTTTAAATGGGGCAGTCTTGTTTTTCCAAAGTTTTGTTTACTCACTTTATTCCTAGTTTCCTAGGAGGGTTGATCCCAAGTTATCAAGACCCTATTATTTCTCCAAAAAGTGCAAATTTTAATTAAAAAGTTATTTTATTGGGATTGGAGTAGGTAAAAAAAATAAAATAATAATAATAATAATAATATAAGAATATTATAATTGGATCTGATGAAGGTGTGGAGGCGCCCAGCATCGCCGGCGCGGAGAAGGGAAGCTCATGATGGGTCCAAAGAAGGGACTGAACGGCGAAGGGCCACTGGAAGCCCTCGATGGGACGGAGTGACCTACGCGGCGGCGGTAGGCGGTGAAGATGGCCGGAGGGTCACAGATGGCCAGAACTTCATTGTTTCAGCCCTCACCACCCCTTTCCAACCTGAAGACGAGGAGGCCAACGCGGGAGAATGGGAAGACGTCCGCTCCAAACGGCGTCGGCGACAGAACAGCAAAGAAGCCCCACAAAAGCTAAACCCCGGGCTGGAACGACCAAGGAGATCCCCTCCAACGATCCAGATGCCGGCGGGGCCTGGTCAGGTCTAAGACCAATGCCTCAACCCAGGGCACAAGGCGGAGGGCTACCGGTGACCCATTATGTGCCAAAGATGCACTGGTACAAGTCACCGGGCATATGAGTGCCACCTACCTGCCAAAGTCTTAGAGCAGCACCGCCGTACCCCCCACATGCACGACGTAGATGAACGGAGGCGCGATAAAGGGGAAGACAAGGGGAAGCCACCAAAAGACAGGGAGGTGGAAGAGGTTGCACCTAGCGAGGCCGGTAAGAGCTTCCAGGAAGCGAGCTTTCCTTAAAGACGTCCCAATCTCAACGGAGAAGACGAAGAAGATGGAAGTCCAATATAATGTATACCACCTTTCCCTCCCTCTAGACAATATGATCAAGGGAAAGGAGATGTTATGAAGATTCACCATTGCTACGGTGACGGAGGTCCGGAAGGGCAGCGCGAATGCTTAGGCCATCTCTGTAGCACTGAAGGAGGCCATGGAGCACTGCCGGTGGACCAGGACCTCGAAACCTTTCATCGATGACCGGTTCATGGTGGCATGCCCAACGGTGGAAAAGGTGCGTGAGCTGGAGCGGGCCTGCGTTCTCCATCTCCCAAACTTCAGCCTCACCTTCGTCCTGTGGACCCCTGACCTTTGGGAGCCAGAGAAGGCGGACGGGGAGCGACGGTGGGTAACCATAACCCTCATGCCGATGTTTTGTCTGGATGGGGATGCAGCAGCAAAGCTTCTAAAGCCCGTTGGTGACCTTGTCTCTGTGGATGTGAGAGGAACAGCAGTAGTCGACACAGTAAGGGCAGTGATGAGAGTGCGAAGAGGCCAGCTCCTCCCTGCGATGCCAAAGGTCAGCATCTAATCGAAGAAGCATGTCTTCACTGTTGAACTGGGGGGTGGTGAGCCGCCGTTGCCATGGAGCGCCGACAAGAAGAGCTGGCCGACCATTCCCCAGAAGGTGGAGAGCGCTCAGCGGCCGGAAGGGAAACACACAGGGGAACTAAACCAACATCGTCCAGCGAGGGAGGATAAAGGGAAGGGGTTGTGGAAGGATAAACCGGCCTCACCAGCAACTCGACGCAGTCGGACGACGAACGGAATCCTAATCATGGACGACGGAGAGCGTTTAGATATCCGGGAGAGGGAGCACGCTACGGACCGGGTGGGGGGGCTCGCTATGGACCGGGATAAGGGCCACGCCATGGACGGGGAGAAGGGGCACGCCACGAATCGGGAGAAGCACACCAAAACTGGGCTAAGACCGGTTTAAACTTTGACCCAGGGCGCAGGAATCCAGAACCTGATGATGTTACCTAGGACGAACTTGATGCGGCGCAGCAGAACATCGATGCGCGTATCAAAGTCCTCGTGAAGGAAATGGGCACCGCTCAAGGCACACACACAGCCGAGCTGGCAGTAGGGTCCTACCAACCATCCAACCCAAGGAAGACTGTTGGACAGCTGATCACACACTCACATCTTACCTACACCGAGCATTCAATAGGTGGGGCTGAAACATCTCCAAAAAAATGGGCGAGGCAGAAGGACCAGGGAATCAAGAGGGGACACCTGGAGAAACAGCTTCAAAGGGTATTAGAATCCAGACATCCATTGTTGTTCGTAAAAACCAACCCATGGGGGCCCATGAGTCAAGCCCATTCAATGTAATCCCAGAACCCATCAATGAAAATGAAGACCCAGTTGACCATTTGAACTACATGAATCTCCAACCAAATGGCCCAAGCCCATTAGCCTATATAATCCCTAATATTGCCCAACCCAATGAATTAGGCCCAACAGACTCTATCAATGTTAATCTAAATGACCCAGGCCCAACAAATGATCTAGGCTCATCAGATTATTTGAACCCTATCAATGCCCAACATAAGCCACCAAACCTTTTGAACACCTTCAAAGACCACTCAATAGACCCAAGCCCACCAAACCATTTGGACCCCTTCAAAGACCACACAATAGATCCAAGCCCACCAAATCATTTGAACCCTCTCAAAGTCAACACAATCGACCCGGGCCCATCAAACTATATGAAACATTGAAACCTATCAAGGCACATATAAATAGCACACCCACGCCCTTCCCCCACCATCAACTGAACCATATCATTCCCAAGACAAATAGCACTCAATCACATCCTATAAATGATGCCACAAACCTCACAAAGGAAGACCATGGAGTAGTCAACACACCCAATGAAAACATTCAGACTACAAAGGAGCTCCAAGCCTTCTATGAGGGAAAGGGCACCTCAATTGACTTAAACAAGATGAAGCCCAGGAACATTGGAGGAACATGGATCCTGGCCCCAGATGAAACATGGGAGCTGATTTCAGAAAGGGTGAACAATCCCGAAATGCAAATACATAGATGTGAAGTCCAAGATTTTTTTTTTAGAAAATTATGTTTCTTATTAGATTTTAATTAATTATTTTCTATTTAGTGATTTTCTTAGTTGTTGGTTAAATAACGGAGAGTCTCCCAAGGTTAGATTTGTTTTAGCTTTTGTTGGAATAAAAAGGCTCTTAATTTTTTTAAAATTAATTAGAGAATAAAGGTTTCTTGGTATTCTTTAATTAATTAGTTAGTTTGAATGAATTCCCCAAACTTGGAATTAGTAAAATTCATTTATATATATATATATATATGTGTGTGTGTGTGTGTGTGTGTGTGTGTGTGTGTTGATGCCAAAAACTGGTCCACCTCACGCTTTGGCTACTGTGGCCTCGGGATCTGGTCTCAGCCTTCAACAAACAGTTGAAATTTATAGTTGGTGTGGACGCTTACTTCAACTTCTGAATGAGGAACACGGAGAGTGCTTTAGAAATCCGTTCAGAATTATCTTAGCTTTCCTATAAGAGGGAGAAAAGAGTGATCGGAATTGGGTCTTTCTGCCCGGATTCAGCTCTGATGCTTAAGTCAGAAAACTCGTAAACAGGTAGTTTTAGACATGAGTCAGCTCTTTTTATCATGATTTTTCCGATCCTCCTCCTTCCCTATTATCGCTCTTCTTTTATAGCAACTTAAAGACGGTTTAGGGAAGGCGGTGGAGCAAGGCGGTAAGAATGAGAAAATATCTTCTAAGGCGGTAAGAAAATATCTCTACTAAGGCGGTAAGAAAATATATGCCTACTGTGTAGGTGCTACGTAGGTAAGTAGAAAATATCTACCATCGTAGGTACTACGTGTGTAAGTAGAAAATATCCGCCATCAGTAGAGGCAAGTGGATAAGATCTACTTACTGTAGAGGCGTTAGATACGCTCTTACCCAGATGGCCACCACCTTCTTGCTTCTTGTTTAATTCCGACGGACTTTTTGTAGGGGTGAGCCCTCTTTATTTGCCGGACGGAATTATATAATGAACTTGGTGGTGACTGACCATCTTATGGCCAAGCGAAATGTAGCCCCAGACGCATAAAGCGGCCATTTAGGCAGGCGACACGTGTTTTACCAAATATTTCCGTAACACTAGTCCCCCCCAGAGTGTACTTGTTCGAAAAATCTGAGCGAGGAGTGAGTCAATTTGCACTTTTCGCTTGGTTCGAGAACAAGTATTTGCCTTAGCCGGGCGTGGTTCTATGTGGGTGTAGGTTTCTTTCTAGATACATATGTTTTAATAGGTAACCGACACTTGTTGTGTTGTCTTTTCGTTGTCTTGAATTGAGGTAGATTTTTCTCCGAAATTTTCGTCTATAGTGCCACCAAGTTTTGCTATTTAAGGAGCTAACGTGGATAATGTTTTTATCCAGCATCCTTGCGTTTTGGTAAAATTGCTCAGCGTTTGTCCTTTTTTAAGTTTTTTACTTTTACCCAGTGTTCTCGTCACTTACGAATTCCAAGTTCGTTTCATGAACACTTATCGGAATTAAGGACTGGGATTATCCAGTTGGTAAGTCCGAACGACTGTGTATGGCCATCAATGCTGGTTGTTGATAGGGGATAGGTTGAGATAAGCATTGAGGAAGGGTGGGAAACCTTCCATGTTGATCATGACGTAGAGGCAGGGGATCTTCTAATTATCACTTTAGATATTACTTATGCAGGGGATGTGTGCTTTGAAGTTGAAATGTTTGGGAGCGACTCCAGTCGTAGAGAAGTGGGTCCCCATCTTCGCCCGCGCGCTTTGCAGGGATTTCCTAGCGATAACGAGGACAGCGACGGGTGTGGAAGTCCGTGCGTCTCCTCCGAGTCTTGTCTGAGTGGGTCCTCAGACAGATCTGTGGATTGTTAGCTGGGGAATTCTGACACAAAATATGTTTACTAGGGTTTGCCCTGTTGCTTTGTTGTGTGCTTTTTAATACTACCGTCGTTGTAAAATGAATAAAGTTTATTAATTTGCTCATAAAGTTTTTGATTTCTTCAAGAAGAAATGATCACTAGTGATCCTATGTTGGGATGTGTGCGTTTTGTCTCTTATGGTGCGGGCTCTACACGACGCCTGTTATTCCCTGAGACGCCACGTCAGAGGGGAGCACGGGCCGGGTTTTGGCCCGCCTCGCCCGAACCGCCCGCAAGAAACCCGCCGGTCAATCTGACCGTGGTCGGCCAGAACTTCAGAATCGCCCGCTACAAGAAGGGCCTAACGTCAATGGTTTCAACCCGTGACTCCGGCTGGGTCGGTTTGCTGACCCGTCAACCCGCCTATTTTTTTAAATTTTTTAATTTTTTAACTTTTAAACATATGTAAATATCATATATTTTAATTGATTTTTTAATGTTTGAATAATTTGGTAATGATAATAAATTTTATAGATTTCAGTTTGTTTTCCTTAAAAAGAGAATTTTACATTTTTTGATTACCAATAATTAAGGTTTTTCATGGTTATTTTCTTATTTTAAATAGCTTGCCATTTATATATTTTGTGATTTTATAATTTTTTTGATTTTTATAAAGTTTAAATAATTAGTGTCGAATAATGAATTTTATATATTGAATTTTTTTTCCTTCAAGAGAGATTTTTGCATCTCTAGTTGTCAATAATGAAGTTTTTTTTTTTTGTTATTTCATTATTTTTTAAGTAGCTTGCCATTTATATGCTTTTATTTTATTTTATATATATTTTTTTGGTTTTTCTAATATTTGAATAATGAGGGTAGGATAATGAATTTTATAGTTTTCGATTTTTAAAATTTTTTCTCATTCTATTTTTATATCAAAATTGTAAAATCCTAGAATTTCTTTCATTTGGAATAAATAAAATCTTAATTTTGGAGGTTAAAGTAATTTTCCCCAAAAACATGAATTATTTGAAAAATGGAGATTTAATAAGTTAAAATCCCTAATTAGATTTAATGGTGGTCACCAAGGGTATTTTGGTAATTTAGAATTTAATTGGAAAACCTAAAGAGGAATGAATCAAATTATTGGCATGATTAACCTAAATTGCATGGATGATTAATTTAATTAACTAAAGGAAAGATTAGTGATTGGTATAATTAAAGGAAAGATGGAGTAATTGATTAAATTCCTAATTAAAATAATTGGGGCTTTACAAAAATAACATAGTCTTTTTTACCTTTTTTTTACATTTTTTCGCAATTTTTTAACATACATTTAGATATTTTAAAAAAATTTAAAAAAAATAAAACCTACTGGCCTACCGATTAACCGACGGGTTGGGCCCGCCCACGGTTCTATACTATTGCCTCGGTTACGGGTCACTCCTATGTGACCCGTGACCCTCCGGTTCCGGCTGGTCAATTCCGCCCGGCTGGCTACTATCAGAGTTCCGGGCCTGCCCGGGTTGGGCTTTGGCCGGCCCGGAATCCGGTCGTGCCCGCCGCCCGGGAATCGCCCAGGCCCCTCTACGCCACGCGTGTCTCTTCTACTATTCAAAGATTAAAAGAGGGGTAGTGGCGCTGATGTGCGCTGGGCGCGGCGCTGCTTGTCAACATCATGATAGGCGCTGATTTTCTATGTGTCAGCGGTGTTTGGTATGCCGACGTGGACAAAATTTTGATTTGTTTGAGGAAAAGTGATAATGGCTATTTGAACGTCCGCATTTGTGAACCCTTAGTTAAACGGTTCGACGGATATAGCTCGATCTAACGCCGTGAACTCACCTCCCATCTTCTTTACATATACGCAGTAATCGCATAAGCTTAAAAGGGTTTTATTTCAAAAGTCGAATTTGCCTTTTGACAACTTCTTCTTCTCCTACGTAGACCTCGGTTTTAAGCTTTCGTGTCTTTTTCCCCGCCCTTTCTCTTCTAAGGTAATGGCTAGTGCTACATCTTCTTCCTCTAGTTCTTCTCACTGTCTTTGATCCCTTCTCCGGCCCAACCCTACGGCCTCCGTCAGCGATTCCAAAGCCAACCTAGGGATATCCCAGCCTGTGGTTTGAAGGTTCACCCCTACCGCTAGGGCAATGGGTAGGGGATCCGGTACGCTCATAAGTCTTCTTGGGCGTAAGGATGTAGATGGCCCGTGGAGAGATATGAGATAGATCTCTCTCGCTCGAGGTTAGGGTTCCTTGTTCCTCGGGGAGAGGGCTTAGTTCTCCCAGTGGAAGGAGAGATAGCCATCTATCAAGATGCGCTTATCTCGCGGCCTTAGACTTCCTTTTTCCGATTTTGCTAAGGCCATCCTAGAGGAGTATCATCTCAGGTTCCTTCATACAAATTGACCAACTCTTGGAGATTACCAAAGGCTTTGTCATTGTTTTCAAAAATTACGGAGTAAGTCCGACCATCCGCTGGTTCCGTGATGTCGCTTTAGCCTATGTTTAGAGTCTAATGCCATTGGTATTACTTTTCGCTCGCTCCTAAGAAAGTTTTTAGGAAAGTTCCTTCTTCCATTAAGCTGGAAGAGTAAATTTTTCTTTGTCAAAAATAAATCCGAAAGTGGGATGTCCGAACGGCGGGGAGATTCCCTGACGGATATTGTTTGTGAGGAGATGACGAAAGAAGAAGAGATTCTTCTTAAGTCAATGACGGGCTATCCAAAGTTTATATGGATGAGTTCTTGACCAAGGAAAACCTCAAGCTAAATGTCGCTTAATAGTATCTCACTGGTAGGATTTATTCATGTGTCTATCTTAGTTTGATCTTGAATCGCCACATCTAACATGATTCGGAATTTGATTTTGCGTAAAGTCCATGGAGGATGAAGACTTGAGCTACGCTAAGGGCCTCCCCGGCTTCCTGGGTATGAAGGTGAAGTCCATCCGCCTTACCTCGTGGGCTGAAGAAGAAGGAAGCGGCCTCTAGTAAGGGTATTGATACCTCCAAAGAGGAGAAAAAAGAGGAAGAGAAAAGAGGTCGACTCTTCCAAGAAAGGGGGCAAAAGCTTACCACGCTACATGGTCCTCACGGGAGAGGAGGACCAAGAGGAAGAATTTCGAGGACGCTGCCGGGTCCCGGAATTATGATTGAACAGTGAGTTCGGCCTCGCGGAAGAGGCTCGCCCAAATTTTATCGCCAATTTCCAAGGGCCCTCTTCTAGCAAACTAGAAGATATCCTCCTTAAGGAGGTAAGGATTTACTTCTTAAGGATATCATTGTTCTCGCAATAGTTTTTGAACTTAGGTTTTGTTTTATAGGCTGAGGTAGGAGAAGCTGCTCTCTTGGGTAAACCGAGGTGGCACTCAGCTTTTAAGAGGACCGCAACTCAAGGGAAGGAGTTGCTCCTTCAAGACATCCCTTTCGGATGCCGCCTGCGGAAAATGTTTTGATGGCTATGCGGCCCAACAGCCTCCACTAAGCTGGGAGCCGGAGGGAAGAGGCCACTCGCCAGCCTTTCCGATTGGCCATGCCGGTAAGGACCGCTCTCACATTTCTCTTGTTCCTAAACTTGGTATCGCTCTATAACTCCTTTGCTATTTCATAGATCAAGATTGGGCGGATCGAAGCCGGCAATCTTTGTCAAGAGGACTTAGCAAAGATGGAAGCAAGTAGGCGTAATTTGCCCACCTAAACTCTAAGGTGGAGGCCTTGAGGAAAAGAAAAGAAGCAGCTCGCTATTATCCATGCTTTTGAGAAGGATAAAGCCGAGCCGCTTCAACAGCTGGCCATAGAAAAGAGAAAAATGACTTAGCGGCCAAGTCGGGCGAAGTTCCGAGGGCTCTCTTCGCATCGCTAAGGAGGATATCAAAAGACTTCAGACGATTCTAGCAGCTTTGAAGAAGGAACTTAAATCGCCAAGATGAGCGCACTGACGCCCAATGGAATCTGAAGTTGAAAGTTGCGGAACTCGCCGCCATTCAAGTTGAGTTAGAGGAACTCAAGGGGGAGCGTGATACACTCAAGGAAGACTTGGCTTCCGCATTTAGGACCCCTAAATCCACTCGCAAGAAATGAAAGACCTAATTGAACGAGCGGATAGATTAGAGAAAGAGGTCGCCGGGCTTAGGGCTTAAAGCTAAAGAAGGGGCCACCCGTGATTTATTCTCAGAGTGCAGAAAGTGGGTCACCATGTTCCTCCCGCGACGCTTTATCTATGGGGCTTGGCCGGAGTCTTGAAGAAATTTATGGAGCTAAAAGAATTGTAACTTATAAAGACTCCTGTGAGGCTCCTCGCCCCAAACTTCCTAACCTCCAACCCAAGTTCCCCTGTGGCCGACCGCCTGAGGGTCCTAGTTCTTAGGAATTTTTGAGGACATGCTTTTGTAAATACCTAGTTACTTTGGAATGTAATTTCAATTTATATGAATGAAACACAAACCTTTTTTTTTGTGAAGATTTATTTCCGAGTGATGGTTTTAACCATTTTAAGAAGTCCTTCGCAAGGTCTTTTTTCCTTCACTTGGCTTGTAAGTCAGGCTTCATAGCAGGTTCTTCTTTTCTTAGTCCCATCTGGGGACTTTGTTTTGTTGAGTAAGATCCTTGCTTTTGTAAATGAGATTGTTGCCTCATATTTCGATCGGGATTTTTGCCCCTTGTTTCAAGATGAGAGTTATCGTTTATCCTTGTAGGATAATTCCGACTCATCTTTTAGGAATGGGATTTTCACCTCATTTTTGTAGAGAGGGTTTAAGCTTTATTTCATGGAACATTTAGGAGACGATTACAGGATTCACTGATAATAGCGCCGCAAGTGTTCAGCATGAAATGGACGCTTGAGCCTTTTTACTTCCATATTCACCAGATAATAGGTGCCTGCTCGGACAATTTTCTGTATGACATAAGGGCCTTCCCAATTAGGAGTTAGCTTCCCTGCTCAAATTTTGTTCCCTGAAACTCGTTTTCTCTTAAGACTAGGTCTCCGATTTGGAAGAAGACTCTTTTTGCCCTTGTGTCATAGAACCTTTTTACTCTCTTGCGATAGACGGCAGCATTTGTTTCCGCAGCCTTCTCTTCGCTTCTTCAAGTAAATCAAGCTCCGCCGGAGATTCTTCTCATTTTCTTCCTCATGAGAAAAATTTGCCGTGTCCGTAGAGTAGGCATTCCTATTAATCAAGTAGTGGATGATAGCTTCTACCCCATAAGTGAGAGAGAATGGAGTTTCTCCCTTTAGGGGTTCTTGTGGTTGTCCCAGAAGCCCGTGAGGACGCCGGAATTTCTTCAACCCGCTTAGTTCCTTGTTTAGAGACCCGGTTTTGAGAGCTTGGAGCAAGGTGCAATTGATTACCTCTACCGGCCGCTGGCTTGGGATTTGTCACCGGTTAACTGATTCAATTCCGAAGCCTCAATGTAAGCTTTGAAAGCCTTGTTATCAAATTGTCGCCCATTATCGTAAATGAAGGCACCGGAATTCAATCGACATGTGATAACCGCCCCGCCACAAGAATCCCCTTCACAAGCTTTCTCCTGATTTTGGCCAAGGGCTCAACTTCTACCCATTTGGTAAAGTAATCGAGTAGCCACTATCAAAAACTTCTGTCGAGTTGACGGGAAATGGTCCTAGGAGATCAACTCCGTGATAGCAAATGGGCGAGGGCTAACAATTGGCGTGAGCAAAGGTTGGTGGTCGCTCTTTGAATCTTGAATGTCGCTGCTATGTGCATCACATTTTCGAGAACGCCATCCGTGATCTCGAAAGTTAATGTTGGCCGCATTAGCCCCTGCCGCAGACTTTGTAACTTAAGGCTTTGCCTCCTATATGTCCTCTCCAATACCTTCATGAATTTTGAAGGATATAGTTTGCTTCCTCGTGGGACGCAGTACGTAAGAAGGGTTGCGTATAGGACCTCTTGTATAGATTTTCGCTAATGATGGTGTATTGAGCGGATTTGTAAGAGATCCGTCTGGCTTCTGTCTTGTTGGATGGTATAGGTCCACCTTGCAGGTAGTTTCTGATGGGATCCATCCAACTTGACTCTTCTCCTGTATTTTGTACCTCTCCTTCTAATCCCTCAATAGTTTTTGTAGGAAGGTATTGTAGGTTAAAAGAAGATTCTGCATCGCCGCTGGCCGCAGTGGCTTTTTTAGATAAAGCGTCACCTTCTTCATTTTGTGTCCGACAGATTTTTTCAATCTGGAAATGAGCGAAGTGAGGGACTATCTTCTTTACCACTGTTTGGTATTTGATCATGTTCTCCTCCTTTGCTTCAAAGTTGCCCAATGTATGGCTAACGCACCACCGCGAGTCCTAATATACATGTAGGCGCTTGAATTCGAAGCCCTTCCGCAAAACGCAATCCCGCTATGAGGGCTTCATACTCGGCCTCATTGTTGGTTGCTCGAATTGAAACTTAAGAACTGCTGCAATTTTCCATTTGGAAGGAGAATAAAGGACGCCAAGACCCGATCTTTCTTCAGCCACGATCCATCAACATATAAGGACCATGGGACGCTAGGGTTTTCTTCTGGATATTCTGGCGGAACTTCATCCTTATTTGTGGGAATGGTCAATTCCACAATAAAATCCGCCAGAACTTGAGCCTTGATTGCCGTTCGGGGTTTATAGGTGAGATCAAACTCACCCAACTCTATTACCCACTTGGCTAGACGTCCGGAATTTTGAAGCTTATGGAGGATTTGCTTTAAGGGCTGATCCGTTAACACCGTAACTTGGTGCGCTTGAAAGTAAGGCCTCAATCTTCGTGCGGATGTGATGAGGGCGAAAGCCAATTTTTCAAGTGGTAGATATCTTGATTCCGCATCGTTAAGGATCTTACTTGTGTAATAGACCGCTTCAACCCTCTATCTTCCCTCAGTACCAAGACCGATCGCCGAGGAGCAATGGCCAAGTAGATATAGAGCTCTTCCCTACTTGTGGCTTAGCTAATGTACCGAGGTGATCGGAGATAATCTTTAAGCTCTTGAAAGGCTTTCTCACATTCTTCTCCCCACTCCATTTTCTGCTTTTCGCAAGGCTTGGAAGAGTGGGAGGTTTTTCTCTCCGCTTTAGAGATAAATCTCCCCAGAGTCGCTAGGCCCATTAAGCCGCTGTATCTCTTGGAGGCTTTTGGGTGATCCCATATCAAGGATGGCTTTGACCTTTTCCGGATTCGCTTCTATTCCTCTTTGGGTCAGTATAAATCCGAGAAATTTCCCTGACCGGACGCCAAAAGCACACTTGTTCGGATTTAATCGCATATTGTAAGTTTGAAGCGACTGAAAGGCCTCTTGTAAATCCGTTAGATGTTCGTCGGCTTTTCGACTCTTCACCAGGATGTCATCCACATAAGCTTCCACATTTCTGCCAAGTTGCTCTTTGAAAACCGTATTCATGAGCCTCTGGAAGGTGGCTCCGGCATTCTTTAAACCGAACGGCATTACCTTATAGCAATAAGTTCCTGTGCTTGTAATGAAGAATGTTTTTTCCTCATCATCTTTGGCCATTCGGATTTGATTGTAGCCTGAAAAGGCATCTAAAAAACTCAAAGATTTCGCGGCCCCTACTGGAATCAACCAAGCCATCAATTGAAGGTAGAGGGAATGAATCCTTGGGACAAGCTTTATTTAGATCCGTGAAATCTACACACATCCTCCATTTTCCTGGCTTTTTACTAGAACCACATTGGCCAACTATTCGATAGTACACTTCTGATAAAACCCAAAATTTCTTTAAAAGGGTTGATACTTCTTCTTCGTGGCCTTCACCTCCTGGCGCGGAATTTCTCCGCTTCGCTTGGATGTGCTTGAACGACAGATCTATGTTGAGGTGGTGTTCAATGACATCACGTATTACGCCTGGCATATCTTCCGATTGACCGTGCTAAGAGATCGTAATTGGTCCTTAGAACCACTATGAGATTTTCTTGTTGCATTGTTGTCGATCTACACCAATCCGCATCGCGCTCCATCCTAGTCGCTGCCTAGAGGAATCGTAAGCAATTCTTCAACCGGTGTGGGCCAAGCTCCTCATCTTCCCGCTCGCAATTTTGTTGATCAACATGGCTTCCAAATTTTTGTTTTGCCTCTCGCCTAAAGCTTTTCCCTTAAGGGTTGCAACATAACATTGCAAATAGCCAAGGGTTGATCTCCTCTTACCTCCACTACCACTCTCAGTGGAAATTTGAGGAGAAGATGGTAAGTAGAAATTACGGCCTTCAAGGCGCTGAGGGTTGGCTCACAAGAATAACGCTGTAACTTGAAGCACAACGCATCTACTAGAAAAATTTGTTGTTACCGCTGATGATCCGGGCGACTTCCCTATCAGAATCGGGTAAGGAAATCATTCCTTCCCGGGTCAGATCACCCTCCCGAAAATCCTATTAAGGATGACTTCACCGAAGCAAATTATCCGCATCATATCTCATTCGCTCAAAGGCACTCCAAAAGAGAATGTCAACCGAAGCTCCCACCGCCTATCGTAACTCTTTTCATTTGGAAACAGAAACCATGATGGCAATGACTAAGGCCATCATGGGGGTGGCGAACCTCACGACGCCATTATCATAGAAAATGATGGGAGCCTTAGGCCGTGATCTTCTTTGTGGTGTTTCGCTTCCCCGCTAGTCCCCACCATTCGTGCATAGCTTTTCTGAGAGGCGGAGCTTTCACCACCACACCCCGGACCACCACTGATAAATCCGACCATCTCCCCTTTTTCTTCTTCTTCTGGCTGTGACGCTTCGGGCTCCTCTTGGATATCAATATTGATGTACTGCTCCAATTGCCCCCTTCTAATGACATCTTCAATGGCGTTCATCAAATGGGTACATTTTTCAGTGTTATGTCCTCTAGTTTGATGAAACTTGCAATATCTTTTACTATTCTTTTGTCGTTCGGGATTCCTTGCAGGTTTTGGCCATGTCAAAAGTTGTTGATCTTGGACTTGCATGAGAATGTGGCTTCTGGTTTGATTTAGTGGGGTATGGTGGTCGTATCTGACAATTTTTTCTTCTTTTGAAGATTCTCTAGGTTGCAACATATGTCGCTGAGGGCGTGTTGAGGTTTCCTGTCCTCCCTTACTGTCCCTACGTGGCCCGCTTTCTTTTCGTACTTCCGGGGGCCCTTTGTTGAAAATTTGATGGGCTTTTCCCTTCTGGAGTTCAACAGGAGCTCGTCGAGCCTCCTCTTCCCAACCCATATAAATTTCATCGTAATTGATGTATTTCGGGCATGGATCATGAGGGCGGGATGGTTTTGGCTGATCTAAGGTGAGGGAAAAACGAAAAGGGGATTCTAGCAAATCCTCCATCGTGAAGGTTACGCCCATGCGTGGAATAAGATCCAAGAACTTTGCCGCTTCATCTATGAAGCGTTTAAATAGGCTTGAGTGTTTCCCCTTGTTGCTTAACACGCTGTATGGGTAGATGGAGTTTTCTTTTGCTTTGAGTAATTAGCAAAATAAGCTAGAAATTTATCCGCTAGAACTTGAAAAGAAGGAATTGTGCTAGACTAAGATCAACAAACCGCCTTGGCGCTTTTCCCTCTAAAGTGGCGTAGAAAAGCTCTACATACGAAAGGCTTGTAATTCCGTAAAGAAGCATCTTCGATCGGAAAGACTTCAAGTGGCGTAGGACGGACCGCTTTGCCCTCGTGATGCAATCATTGGCCGGTGGTCGAAAACCGCCGTGAACTTGTTCTTCCAATATCTCCTTGATGAAAGGCGCAGCATATGTTAAGAACATGCCGCTCGGATTTCTTGTTTCCCACGGCGATCCCGTCACGCTGTGTTCTTCTCGACGCTGGGAACAGATGGGCTATTCCGCTCACCTTGTCCGGCCCGCTCTCGTGATGTCATTCAGCTTGTGGAAGCTTGTTCTCGACGCCGAACGGAGGGGGTTCCAAGTCGCGCAGAAGGCAGCTTCTCTTCTGCTTCCATGAGTGCGGTCCTTGTCCTCCCTCCGCTGAATTGGTCGGGTGGGGCTGCTGGCACACTTGGTGGAATTTGTGTGGAGGAACTAGTGGATGAGTTAAAGTATGAATGTTTTGAGCTAACCGCTCCAATTGTTGCCGCATGTTAAGGTAAAACTCCGGATGGGTTCTTGGTGTGGACGGGAGGATTTTCCAATGGAGGTAAGATAGGTGGATTATTCAACGGAATCTTCTCGGTTCCTGACTTCGCCAAAGCTCTTCGTGGTTACTTGGTGCTCATTGTTCTTGGATCCGTTTTGACCTTTTGGTAGTAATTATTTGGCTTTTTACAAGGGTCCCCACGGACGGCGCCAAACTGTTGATGCCAAAAACTGGTCCACCTCACTCTTTGGCTACTGTGGCCTCGGGATCTGGTCTCAGCCTTCAACAAACAGTTGAAATTTATAGTTGGTGTGGACGCTTACTTCAACTTCTGAATGAGGAACACGGAGAGTGCTTTAGAAATCCGTTCGGAATTATCTTAGCTTTCCTATAAGAGGGAGAAAAGAGTGATCGGAATTGGGCCTTTCTACCCAGATTCAGCTCCGATGCTTAAGTCAGAAAACTCGTAAACAGGTAGTTTTACACATGAGTCAGCTCTTTTTATCATGATTTTTCCGATCCTCCTCCTTCTCTATTATCACTCTTCTTTTATAGCAACTTAAAGGCGGTTTAGGGAAGGCGGTGAAGCAAGGCGGTGAGAATGAGAAAATATCTTCTAAGGCAGTAAGAAAATATCTCTACTAAGGCGGTAAGAAAATATATGCCTACTGTGTAGGTGCTACGTAGGTAAGTAGAAAATATCTACCTACTGTGTAGGTACTACGTGTGTAAGTAGAAAATATCTCGCCATCAGAGGCAAGTGGATAAGATCTACTTATCGTAGAGGCGTTAGATACGCCTACCTGCATGGCCACCACCTTCTTGCTTTTTGTTTAATTCCGACGGACTTTTGTAGGGTGAGCCCTCTTTATTTGCTCTGGACGGAATTATATAATGAACTTGGTGGTGATCACCATCTTGTGGCTGCTTAAATGTAGCCCTCGTGGTAATGTGTAGCCATTTAGGCAAAGCGACACGGTTTTACCAAATATTTCCGTAAATAATATGAATAAATGTTTAATTTTATTTGGTTAAAGTTATGAATTAATATATGAATTTGATAAATAGTTGGTTTGATGTTTTAATAGTATGACCGTATAAGTAATTGATTTCATAGATGGATATATGTAATATATGAGCAAAAGGTTTTTTGGGCCCACGTGGAAACCATGCTCATAGATGGCATTCAACTTTTGTTCAAAATGGAAGGCATGATTCGAAAGATGGGATATTAGTTTTGAATTAATATATATATATATATATATATATATATATATATATATATATATATATATATATATATATATAATACTAATATATGCATGGCAGCCATTAATGTGTCGGTAGAGTTTTCTTTTGTGAATTTAAAACGTGTCCATGCACGAGTTGCATTGTGGAGCTATCAATGGCCATGATTAGGATTTAAAATAACAAAAATCAATCTAACGGCTGTGGCAAGGGAATGATGGAATGATGGTTGAATGTTTATTTGTTGAAACAAAACGCATGATAAGGTGCTTATCTCCTCCGCCACAAATGAGCACGCACACCGCCGCCTTTATCCTCTCTCACCGCCTATGAAAAGTGATTTCAACCGGAAGACAAGCATTATCCCATCTTATCTTTAGTCCGCTACTCACATCGCCGCCACCACCATCGCCGAGAGACCAGAGAGAGGCATCGGACAGGGAGCCACGCGAGTGTTTGAAGAGTCGTGGAGGCAAAGGTTTGACTCTTTCCGCCGATTGGACACGAATCTCCTCACGCATTTCGTAAGCTCTATGTTCCCTGGTTTGGAGTTCAATCTTGCATGCATGGGTTTGGGTTCTTCGTTATTCATGTTTGGGTTCAGTGAGGGTTATGAGAGGTTATCGTTTATGACATGAATGAGTATTAGCACGAGAAGGAAGAGGGTTCATTCACTTGAGTTTCGTTTGTTCTCTTAAAGCTATGCATGTACGAATTATGAAGAGTTTAAGTAGAAGCTTTCTTAGTGTTTGGAACCTGGATAAGCATGTGTAGTGTAGGGTTGTTACATGAATTATAGGAATAGTAATTTATAGAGTTCATGAATGAATGATAACATGGGATAAAAGAGGATGAGGGCTTGATGATTTGGGTGTTACCAAGTTGGGTTATTGAGGGTTTGACTCATAGTGAGTGGGACTTGATTCTCTATGGTTTTGTTTAGATGTTGTACAATTGCATGCAAAGGTTCAGAGGATAATCCATTAATGTAGAGATTGGATATAACTATGGTTGTATATGTATGTATGGGAGGGTATAACCTAGGAATGAATGTATACCTGGTTGGTTTCTGGTTTCATAAAACTTTGGTAGCTCTTAAGGTGCCCAGGTATGGTCACGTGGGGGGTGAAGGTTATCAGTTGGATTTCCTTTAGTATCTTATGTATGTGGGTCTGATTTTGTATAATTAATTAGTGGATGGTTGGCCGAGTCAAGTTAAAAAATGTGGGTCGGGATAATAATTTAGGTTCAGTTAGATGATTAAGAGAGATGAACTCAAGTTCTTTTAAAACCCAACCGGCTTCAGTCGAGTTGGTTTAAGTTGCTAAGTGGTTAGGTTGGGTTTATTTTCGCAATCAAACCGAGTTGAGTGAATGGGTTGGATTAGATCTGTTTATAATTAAATCAATCTGGTTGAAGTTAGTTAGGTTGATGGAATTTAATAGTTGGGTTCAAGTAGATTAATAAACTAATTCAATGGATATAGTTTTGGACTAGCCAAGCCAGTTGGGCCCAATTGATTTTAAAATAGGGCATTGGGTCTATTCTAACTAAGTTATGATTAGCCAAATAAGTAAAATAAGAAATAGAAAGAGAAAAGAATAAAAATATTCGTTGGTGGTGGGAATAGAAACCAACACCTCTATAACCAAGTATTGGGCCTTAACCACTAGAGTACACTAGCCTTTAGTGATGGATGGGTTTCAGACAAGGCCCACTAGATTGTGAAGACCCAATAGCGGACCATTCACGTGTATATAGGATAATACATAATTGCTATTGTTAATATAGATTTTATTACTGTGTATCGGCATAGATTGTGAAGACCCTCCATGAGGGAATTTTTGTGTGAGTTCAGCTATCTCAAATTGAGGTAAGTTACCTACGCCTAGATTCCCACCCATCATTGGGTTTTCTTGTTTTCGTTGTTGCTACTTCTTTTAGCATGTTTTGTTGAGCTTCTGTTATTGTGTATACATGCACGTACCTATTATTGTTTGCTTTCCTTCTTTGTATGTGCATAGTTGTTGTGAGCTAGAGATAGAGTTTTATTTATTGCTTGTCTTGCTCGTTGGACACGTTGTCCTCGCGGACTCCTAATTTTGACCATGGGCACATGGACTTGTGTGCTGGCCTGGTAAGTGTGCTCCGGACGGGTTCGTTTTACGGTTCAGTGGAGAAAATGCTCAAGTGGAGCGTTCAGGGCTGAGGACACCCTAGTGTTCTGATAGTTCCGTGCCGGGAGGAAGGATACTCGCAAACCCAACCTCGTTAGTGGGACTCCGCATACCTACCCATGTTGACACGTAAGAAAGGTGGCGCCACCGACGCATTGATCGAGGCTCGCATTCCGTGAGAGGTCAGTGCCGACCGGAAAGTTTGTCGATCTTGATTCTTGGAATTCCGCTCCGAACCGAGGGCTATCGCTTAGACTAGAGTCTTTCTTTGTTATTTCTCGATAGACTCCTAGGGTTTTGATTGTGCGGGCGTAGCCCCGGTTGTTTGACTTATAAATTATTGATTTCTGATTATATTTATCGGATGGCTTCATTGTGATCCCTACGGGGAACTTATCGAAGCTTTCCTTCTCAAAGCTCATTCTTCCCCGCCTTCCTTTTCTTTCGTGCTTTAAAGGAATAGTGGATACAAATTCAGGAGCTGCACGTAGAGATTTGAGGACCTCAAATCTTTTAGTGAGAAACATTGAGAAACATTGTATTTTATTTAGAACCCTTGTAGGTCCATAGCTTGTACTTTTAAGTTTTAATTCCTACTGTAACTCATTGTTATTATTGGAAATTTTGTTATCTCTGCTCTTAAAGGCCGTAAGAATCTGTAGTGTGATTCACCCATGCATATGAATTACTCAAAGGATGCAATCAGGTTTTGACTATTATGCAATGAAAGATTTAAGCTTCAATCAAGGCTCAAAGAATCCATAAATTCTAATCCTTTGAGGCTCTTTACATAACATGAAACAATCCTATAATAGCACACTCCAACCCACTCATACTCACTCTCTCTCTTGCAAGTTCTACCACTCTTGTCTGTATTCCCACAGAGTTCATAATTTTGTATATATATATATATATATATATATATATATATATATATATATATATATATATATACCTAAACACTCACATTCATACCACACTTAGAGGTTAAGTGTGCTCTCATGACCCCATTTCCGAACTAGGTTTGTTGAGAGTCTCCTCCAATCCCAAGGACGCATGTAACAAGCCTCTTTGCAAACCTCTTCAATCGTCTCCCTTCTAAACCATGCACCATCCTCTCTGTGGTCCCTCATGCATGTAAGTGAGTAACTGAAATAAAATCGAAAGGAGGGTGACGAACGCAACTCACCTGTAGTTTACTTTCCTCTTCTTGGGTCCTAAGGTAGGCTTTCCAAGTTCCGGCGTGGTGTGCTGCTGCTCAATGGCCCGCCGTCGAGGTTCCCGGTAGCGTAGGGTAGTCGGGGTTAAGTTCGTAAGGGCGGCAGTTGGCTCAGCTCAAGCTCCTCTCTTTCCCTCTTGCTCTCTCTTCTCCAATGGAAGTGAAACCGAGGATTGGCAAAAGAAGGAGCCAACTTTCCTTATATGATGAAGGATAACGTAATTTGGGCCTTCGGCTGCCACAGCTTGAAAGATGGGACATGACGCTTACCTCGCCTCTTCTTTTCGCCCCGACGAGTGCGGAGGTAAGCGCCGCTGAAGTCGATGCTCTTACCGCGCCGACCTAGTAACAAAGGTGGAGTAGCTTGGCTAGTGATGTTAAATCGCACTCTGGATCCAAGTTGAGATCCGGATGGATGATGGCGAGGCTAGCAAGGGCATCACGCTTTTGTCTTGGGATTGGGCCACACCACCGGATGAACGGGTTTGTTTATGCCTTCAACTATTTACGCTTTGTCACGCTGCTTTCCCTCCAACCGATCAGTTTTAATATCAGCCATGAGATCATAATCATAACTATAACCATTCAATCCCAAATTTATTGAATGGAGAAAGAAAACCTATCACGCTTTGGCATTTTCCACATTGAGCATTATGCCACTATGCTCCTCTATTTCCATGAATTCACATGTAAGTTCCTGTGAAGTTTACTCATCCGCTTTGTATATATTTTACTAGGCTTATCAAAAGCCATTGATCCATTCTCATCTTAAATCCAAGCTTACTCAAATCTAAAACCATTTGAAGTTCAATGGAATATGATTCCATTTAATAACAAAATATATCACGTGCTTCCCTTTATTAATATATATGAAAGTCCATATATTCATCCCATTTTCTTTCCATATATCCCTTATTAATGCTTGACATTTTTCAATATAGACCAAGACTATATTCAATATTCATCCCCTATATTTATATATATTAGTCACACATCTTGGGCTCATGCATGAAATAATGGTTGGCTTGCAATAAAACCCAAAGTTCTTTTGAGTTTACATGCAAGTCTATCTCAAGCACATTCCATGCAATGACACCTTTGCCTCAACTTAGGGAGATTGATTAATCAAATTTAATTAAGTTAAATCCAAATTTAAGGAATTAATTAACCACAACATAATCATGGGGAATTAAACATTTCATTAAGTCATAAAATACATAGCATTTACAGAATAGATGGGACATATCATGGAGAGCCAACCCTTGAACAACAAGTCTTCAATCCCGTAAGCAACCAACTTTCAACCTCGTGAGCAGCGAGCTATGCCTTGATGATTTCCATCAGAAAGGAGGGTTATGCTTTTAAGAAAGGGAGAAGAGATGGGACATATCATGGAGAGCCAACCCGTGAGCAACTAGTCTTCAATCCTGTGAGCAACCAATCTTTAATCCCGTGAGCAACCAACCTTCAACCTCGTGAGCAGCCAGCCATGCCTTTATGATTTCCATAAGAACACATAGATGAGAGCTCTCGCCAACTCCTTATTGTCTTCCTTCTTCTCCAAGATAATGCCTAAAGTCCTAAGTTTACAACCAGCTACTGTGAGCTAATACACCCCTTTTCTTCTCTCTCTCTCTCTCTCTCTCTCTCTCTCTCTCTCTCTCTCTCCCTCTCTCTTTCTCTCTCCCAAATTCTTAGATTTGAGGTTGCTTTCACCTTGTTAGCTTCTTCAAGCCAGTCCTTTCTTACTCCACAACCTGCCCTGAACTGAGGATAAGGCTTTGAGGGAAATAAGGGGAGAAGAGACCAGAGAACAAGAATGGTGAAAGTCTATTGTCATTTCCAGGAAGCGCAGCTCTGATGGTTTGGAGATTGGAGTGAAGAAGAGCCAGCTCAAATCCCCATTGCTTCACCTATCTTCAACTATAATTAATTGGAGAAGCATCGCACTTTCTCTTCACCTTAAGCTTCCTTATGCGACCAGCTTAGTGAAACCAAACTTTTATTGGTTATAGATTTGAATATCTCACGCTCCATTAAATGGTCATGAGAGAGCTAAAATGTTAAGAAGTGTGGCAGCAAATTTGCATGCCTAGATACTAAAGGAGAGTATTCTCATAGTAATCCCCATTCCCTTCCATGGATAAGTGATAAACTTATATACCTCAAGCTAATCTATGTTGAATATGCAATATTGAATTCTCTCAGCTCTTTGATATGTTACATCATGCTATTGAAGCTACTAAGTTAGTATGTTAAATAAACATATATAATATAATTCTTAAGGAATTCCCTTTGAAACTCTCTGGATATGCTAAATGGTCCTGACTTGGATTCGAGGAGTTAATAAATCTATTTCACTCCAAATTTCAGCTATGTCTAATGCATTGTTATAGTTAATTCATAAATGTCATGAACATGGGGTTAATCGCTCTCCCACATTTCAAATGTGTTGAATGATGGTATCTATGAACCTATGGTACATCAATATGATTAATTTGACCATCTGATGGGCATAAGGTGGCATGCATTTCATCCATTTGAAGATAATTTTCACCATCTCTGAAATATGATAGCTGAACATACAAGTACTATGTTAGATTATTTGAGGAAATATAATTGTTATTGTAAATAGATGTAAGGTTTTGCTTCTCTCCTATACAAACCATCAAACCCTTATTTCTCTCTCTCATCTCATTTACCCAATCACACTCCTTTTATTTTTATTTTGGTTCTCACCCTACTCTCTTTAAATATACTCTAATTTAAAATTTTTAATCTTCAAGAATGGCAGTAAAGATCACTTGTTTTGGTTTACTACAATCATTCAATCACTACAAAATGAGGATATTGTCATATTTTTCTCCCACAATCAAGCTTGTTTTTATGTAGAAAATGACATCTCTTTAGAAAAATTTAAAGAGAATCATTGAAGAAAATATAGAAATTGTAGACGGTCAAAAGTTTCACATATCAAATAACCGCTACCTATTTCTTCAGCTGCCATGACAAGATTTCCATATCGGTATTCAAATTACGTGAATGATCTAAATATTCAGATGATTTTCACTACCACCAAACGCTTTCCTCATATTCAAGTTATAGAATTATATGCCAAGCTTGGTATTGCAACTTCCACCGTAGTTCTTCCTGGCCAACATGAAATCAGTAGATATAACAACATTCAACATATAATATAAGATGGGAGACGACTCTTCATCCAAGCATTAAACCAAATTTCAATGAAACTACCAATAAATTTGGTGAATATAGGAGATCCAAAGTGGGGATAAATTCACCATGGTGAAGAATAGTGAAGCAAGTGTCAAGATGCATGGCATAGAAAGCTTAGACATTAGATGCATAGCGCTTCTTCTAGAGCATTTACAAGTTTAACGGACACCACATGTGATAGTAGAAGGGATATGTTTTATATCTAATCGCTATGAGTCTATCAAAGGAGCATTTAGGACCAATTAGTCACCGATGAATCCTCCTTATGCCTACCATGTTTATTGCATTATATATATCTCTACAAACTTCATGCGCCCTGCTCAAAAATAAAGAAATGCAACGAATAGTTGTTAACATTGGTAAGTTGTCAATTTAAATTTTAGTAATCTAAGCGCATATTGTTATTATGTTTTAAAGTTGTTTCACCTTTCTTATGGTTATTAATGTAGGTTATTCAAAAACTACTTCTGATTTTAACTACTGGTACGGCTTACTTCGAGAGTACAATATAGAGGCAACTAGGTGGTTAGATAATATACAACGGGAGAAGTGGGCTCAAGCCTTTGATACAAATAAGGTCGAAGGTATGGTCATATGACTACCAACCTCGTCGAATGTGTTAATTCAGTGCTAAAGGGGACAAGGAACCTTCCTATAACAGCTTTGGTTAAGCCAACTTACTTTCGACTAGCTGAGTTGTTTGTAAGGAAAGGTGTAGAAGCACAAGCTCAGATCGCATCAGGTCAAATATTCTCTAAAGTACTAATGAAGATGATTCAAGAAAACCAACAAGCAGCATGCAACATTCATGTTCATCAATTTGATAGTGAAGAAAATTCTTTCATGGTAGATGAAATATCACCACCATAATGCGGTGGTATAGCTGATACTTACCGCATAGATTTGAGAGCATGATGGTGTGATTGTGGCGGGTTTCAAACACTTCATTTTCCTTGTCGCCATGTTCTTGCAACATGCGCATACATTCATCTATATTGGCAGGAATACGTGGACAATGTTTATAGGCTTGAGACTTTTTGTAATGTATACCATAAAGAATTTCAGCCAATGTCAAACGAGAGCTACTGGAACCCCTATAATGGTCCACGCCTATGTCCCGATCTTTACAAATGAGAAGACCATCCATGTGGCACCCCAAAAATCTATAAGGATTCGTGAATGAACTGGACATAAGGGAAAGTGGTCAGCCAAAAGCGCTGTGGTTTATGTCAAAATGAAGGTCATAGTCATTGAAATTGTCCTAATGTAGTCAGGTCCAAGTAGTCCGGCATTATAATGTAGCTTAAACATTATAATTATTGCAAACTTTTTATAATATATGTAATTGCTACCTTATTTTGGTAAATTATAATAATTATAAAATATTATAATATCACATTTTGTTCTAAAATGGCAAGAGACTTGCTCAACAAAAGCTTAAAACTCCGCAAATATTGGGATCAAAGAGTGCAACAAAATGAAGATGGGTGTGGCAAAAGACGCATGAGACCGGATGTGGCTTAAGATGACGCCGCCAAAAATAATTAATTAATTAATTAATTAATTAATTAATTTACCAAAAGCCTCTTGACTTAGCGGTACTACTACCTAATTTAAAAAAATTAATTAATTATTATTTTATTATTTTTTATAACTGTTGAAGTTCTCCATTGCCTTGAGATCAAGAATTAACACTTATTAGGTATTAATGGGCAAGAATTACTTAAAATCACATGATTAGTGTACATGGAATTGATATAAAAACATGATCAATTGAACGCTTAATTATCACCCTAGATTGTCCCGTTTCTTGTTCCTTTTGCTCAAGATACCAATTTACCTATTCAATCACAAAATCATACCCAAAGGAGCACAAAATCGATGCTAGGAAAATGGTATAAGTGCATGTAAATATAGTAAAAATATATGTATAATCATGCACCTATCAAGAACCGCGTAATATCTCAAGTAGAATACTTTTCTTTTCCTCCGGGCACTGCAGATGAAAAACTATAAATTCTGAATTAAAGAACATTGCCAGATTTTCGCCGGATTGAATTATGCCGCAAACCTTCAAATGCTTTTGAACATTTTGGCGGGTCTTGTGCTTCCTAATGCTCCCCCAAACATGAATGAAACTCTACACAAGAGGGAATTCAGTGTTTATTTACAAGTACAAATACGTAAACTAACACTTTATACTAGGAATGTAAACTGGAAGTAAGGGAAAAGTAAGCAAAAAGTTTAGAAATTTCTTAAGGCGCCCCAAGCAAATTTATGTTTATAGTCTCTTAGCTAGACTCAATTCCCATCCCTCATTCGTGATACGGGAGTGATAAGGTCCTTCCCACTTCTCCTTGGCATTCTCTCGGTGTAGGTGAACCTGCTTGATTCCACAGAGGTTGTGAACAACCTCCCTGGATATGTGTGTGACTTGGATTCCGTGATCCATCCATACCGTAAGTGCAAGGTGTTGCATCTAACTCTCCTCCACCTTTGAGTGGAGCTTTTGCAAGAAGACAATTATTTATTAGCCAGTTGTTTTTTATGAGGACCTTGTACCTCTAGTTCAAGAAAAGCAAATCATGTCAATGATAGAGAAGAAAGGGGCCTTCAAAGAAAAGCTAACTTATTGAATACTTGTGCTCATCTCCTCAGCACTTCAAGGTAACATCTCCCTTAGGCTAATCTCAAACAAGGCTCCCTCGTGAGTTAAAATTGCTTATAAAATATAATTGGGATATCCTTATCCGCTTGTAGTCCAAATTACAATGTAGCTTTTGAAGCTGGGTAAATGAATTGGCTCGATCCTCACCAGGACATCCTCCACAACTCCACTTTGGTTGGCAATAAACCTATCAACGAAGTTGGAGGGGCCACCGCGGGTTGGGTTTTAATAACCTTGGCCTCAGAAGCTACTACACACAAGCGTAATGGGATAAATAATAATGTGATTGAATGTGGTATAGAGGTGGTAAGACTCTACCTCCTATGACTTTGTTTAATATCGCCACTCCCCTAACCCTGACCCGAAAGCCTCTACAAGATCGCTGACAGACGCCACAAGGCTTATAGGGTCGCCCCTAAAAGTACGCAAGGCTAAGTAACACAAGCAGATAATTAAAATAGAGTTAAAATTATTAATCAGCGGAAGAAAATGTAAAAGGTTATACAAAGGCCCTATACAAGTCCCGAATAAAAATACAACTCTCACCTGTAAGGAATAGAGGTCCGCAGACCTCACCAAATATCCCCCGACACGCTTAGGTCGTTCCCAATGAAGCTCCCTCCCGAAGTCCTCCTAGCTACCTAGCTACTCAGAAGGTCCTTCGCCTAGTCCCCACTCTACTCTCTCATTGTCACCGAGAAGACATCCATCAAGTGCATGAGCCAAAGAAAGGCCCAAAGAGGGATCGCAAGTAAATACCAACTACAAAGCGCTAAGGCCACTAGCAAAGAAATGTAATAAAAACAAGTGTAAGTCTCGCAATAGTAACAACATCACAAGCAAATACAAGTCTCGAATGTGGATAAATCCACGTATGTACCTAAATCTCCGCATATATGATACTAAGATGTTCATTTACATCAACGCATACCATCGGTATCGCCTTCGCCAACGCCGGATAATGCTATAGCAAACATGTGCACATGGTCGTAAAATGCCGCCTTCCCGACCGGAGCCAAAGTGGCTGATATTATACCCTCTCACGGGCATCACCCTCCTGGATGGAGCATCATGCTCGTGGGCCGATATTATAATGCCTTCCGCCGGCATCCGGCCCCATGTATCAAGGCCCCGAAATAAGAGATTTCTAGTACAAATACCTAACAACAGTATACATATATATCCAAGGCAAAGAACATCTTGAATATATAATGATCTGACCTCGCCGAGATCGAAGCCAATAATGTATCTAAGGAGTAAAACCTCTACTCACATACGCATAAGAAAAACATGATAGCAACAATCTCCCGAGATATAAAGCCGATATATATGAGGAAACCCATCTCAATATATATATTGGGAACCTCTCGAGGAAATAAGAGCACAAGATCAAGGTAGGGGTAGGAGGAAGGAATACCTCACAAACCTCCCATGGCATGGGCGTAGAGCCTACCGGGCTAGAAGCAAATGACAAGCTGTGGTAGGAGGGAAGGAATACTCAAACCAGCATTACCGCATCGAAAGGTGAAAGCAATATCGTAAAGCTCAAGCAAAGCATAAATAGGAAAATCACACTCAAAGCGTAGCAAATCTGATCAGAGTATACAATTTAAACAATGCAAAGAAGTATAACCTCGGTCGGCTGCATTTAGTAGGTATCAAAAAGATGGACTCCAACATCCATCTGTAGCACAACAACAAATGTGAATCAATAGAATATTATGAGTTAGAAATACTCACAAAGCACTCCACGCCACATCCTACCTTATTCGCCTGTGACCTACCTGTGTCCGAGCCTTCCACCTGTGTCCTCGACCACCTCACCACATCCTAAACATGGTAAATGTTCGGCTACACAACATTTCATATCAAAAGGAATGCATTACATGCATTAAATCACCCTTGGTACTTGTGAATTTACCGGAAATGTTGTCTTTTAAATTGTGAACCAATGGATCCGGCTCTTAGACACGTGCCCGCACCATTTTTATTAGTTTAAATATACCCCTCAATCCATCGGGATGATCGGAATCAATTCCGAAGTCTTTTGAAAATATTGATGTTCTTTTAGTTCACTTTTATTCTACTGCTACAGTAACTGAGGAAATCCCTAAATTACAACACATTAAATCTCTGAAGCTCTAAAAACTTCTTCATTTCTCCCCAAACTTCCAGTAAATTTAGTTTCCAATATTATCTTTCATTTCCCCATAATTGGGCTCATTATCACCTCTTACATAGCCCCTAAAAAATGAAACAAAGTCCATGTTCTGCAGTGCTACAGTAATTTCTGCATTTTTTCATTCCTTGGAGTTAAACTCTTTACAATGTTTTGCAATTGATCACACCTATCCAAGGAAGTGTGAAAACAATCCCAAAATACTCAACACCTTCCATCCTATTATTTGGTAATTAAAATGCTTTGAAGACATACTAATTCAATAGCAACAAAATTCATGTCATTACTCTAAGCGTGCTTGCTAGCATCCTTATACTACAGCATGCTTATTTCCATCACCAGCATAGAAGAATAACTAATCATGGTGTGATTAAACTACTAAATAAAACTCATGAAATTCTCACCGAGGCTCCTTTGTTTATAGGGCTTTAGGTTTTCTACCAACATTAACCATTCACTACATGAATTTAAAATTATCCAACATAGTTAACAATTAATTCATTTTACCACATCCATTTCACCCCACAAATCTCTTCCTGGAATTTTAACAAACACTTTGTAGGCATTTTAAATTCCTAAAATAACATGTGATAGTTTTACTTCTTAAGCTTTACATTTTAATCATACTTGAAAACCATTAATCAAGTAATTAATATGTATGAGTTCTATGCAAATTTCGCGTATCTCCCTATTAATCGGGCCCCGAAAATATACAAACATACACATACTCAACAACAATCTATCCATACATCCATGCAATTTAAATATCATGCCCCAAATACCTTTTAATGCCCTAATTCCATAAATCTTAAGATCTTCATGAAGTTCATGTAATACCAATTTCATAAGACAAGAGTAGACCTTTGCCTGCGGTTCAATCGCCGGGTTAGGCTGGTCCAAAGGTGGCTGGGGATCCGCCGGCAATGGGGACAAGGATGGGGCAGCCCTACCAACAAGGGACGGCCGGACAAGGTAGCGACGCAAGCAGGCTGCAGCCCATGGTAGCACGGCAGGGCGAGAGAAGCTGGGCGCGCTGTAGTCACAGAGGGAATAGCGGGCGGACAGCGCCTAAGGGGGGGCCGTGGCGTATGCAGCCAGCGACTCCACGGGCAGCGGCGCCACAGGCCGAGGGCGCGCGCCAAGAGCCGGACGCCAAATTTCACCAAGCAGGGGCGATGGGGCAACAGGGAAGGCGATGCCACTATTCGGCACGGGCAATGCGCCGCGCTGGGCGCGGCCACGCCGTGGCGCGCAGGGTCTCCGACGGCTTCGGCCACGTAGTAGGGTTGGCGAAAAGTAATTTTAGCCGCCAAAGCTAAGCACAAGTAGGGGCGAAGTTCAAGCTAGAGAAAGAAAGGAGAAGAGCAATGAAATGAAAAGCCCAAAGATTTTGATTTTCCTCTTTCTACCTTAGGTTTGGCCTATCTTATAAGTATATATGTATATATTATAATAGATAATTTTTAAATACTATCTCAATTGAATCTCTATCTATTCAATTTCTAATCCTTCAAACTTTTTATTTAATTTAACTTCTATCATTTCCTTATTGTCAGCATCAATCCTTTTAATTATTATTATCTTCAATAATTCATCGAATTCTTAGATCCAAAATTCTGGATCCATAATCCCAAAGGTCACGCTGCATCAGAGTCTAGGCCTCATGTATGATTTTTTCCCCATACCTGCACTGCATCCAGCTTTTTCCTCGACTTTTCACCTGTGATTTGGTCTCTTTTAATGGGACTCTAACTTTTGAATCCCGTATCCTCAAGTAATTAAATCAATCTTAATTGACTAAACACTCAAGAAATTCTCCTCAAAATCTCTTCTTCGCTATTACCGTATTAAATTTCCATTTTATATATATTATGGGAATAATAAAATAAAAACTTATGATTCAAATTTTAATATATTATGGGAATAATAAATAAAAATTTCCTGATTTATTTCTGTGTATGTAGTTTTACAAATACATCTATCTACCTACATGCATACATGAAAAAGGGTATTAGTATGTGTAAGGGTCCAAAGGCATGCATGCATGGGTGCTTCTATTGATGGGTTAGTGCATGGGTTACTAAATGTGTTAAGTATGTATCGGTTTTAGAGTTTTGGTTTGCTTTCTCAGATCACTCTAGTTTTACTAAGTAGATGAGTGCATACATGGAAATCTGCATAGAAGTCCTTGTTGATGGACATGATTTA